>CAUYRH010076050.1:0-30681 GCA_963574655.1 Perodicticus potto | reverse complement strand
CTCCCCCGCCCACCCCCGGGCCGACAGACACCCACACCCCGGCTTCCCAATAGTGTCATACCTGGAACACCACCCCCCCCCAGGCATTTGCCCCCCCCCCCCCCCCCCCCCCCCGCTAGATTATATTTGTGTTTTTTTTTCTTTCTTGTGGGCATGTAGTTGTTTATACATTGGTTTCACATCAGGATGTGGAGAGAAGGGAATGCTTTTACACCACTGGTGTGATTGTAAACTAATAATTTTTGAATTCTACCTAAGTTCAAAACCTCCTAAGGGGAAAGCTAAAGATCTCTCTGTCAAACCTGCCTTTCCCGCATTCTGGGATAGATAGCTAGCATAGCGTAGACAAAGCAAATCCACCAGGTGACCTGAGACAGACCATCCCCACCCCTTGCCCATTGCAGGAATCAAGCCTCTCAATGGCCTACAGAAGACCTCAAAATTCTCAAAGCCATTGCCTATCTTTAAGAATTTCCATGAGCAAAGGAACGCCCCTCCAGGATCTAGATTGAGTGTTTGGTTTGTCTTAAAATTGCTGTGTCCCTGAAGTGTACCCTCTTTGACCAAGCCCTTGAGAACCCTTAGACAGCAGCAGGCTAAGAGTCCACTGGGGAGAAGAGAAGTGTGCAGGCAGCTCCCCTGGGCCTCTGGGTTTTTCTTGTTTTCCGCCATTCTTTCGAGTTCCTGGCAGTGGTGTGATGGTTGATGTTTGTCAATGGCTCTCCAGGAAGAAAAAGATTAAAGGCCTGGATGTATATAATGTCTGCCAATTTCTGTGACATAAATACTCCCTTTGAGGCTGATTTCAAGGCACACAAGCAGAGCCTTAAACACTATTTCCACCATACAGACACAAAAGATGTAAATAACCTCAAAAATGCCTCAAAATGCAGAGAAGAATAAAATGCAGTAAGATAATGGAAAGTGTTTGAAGTCTGAGTATTTATTACCCTTGATGCTAATAGAGTTTATTTAATTATAGATTTATATAAATTTTTAATAATGGCAGTTATTTAACAACTGCCTCACAAAATTTCCAAAAATTAAATGCGTGGTTCTCATGGGCTGGCATGAGTCAGCTCCAGCATACCACCCTGCACAGTGGTTTTCTTGAGCCCTGAAGTTCTGAAATACCCCAGAGGAGCCCCTGAAAGGGTAGGATAGAATTCTTCTCTGGTTCCTCCAGGAAACCCCTGTGCGGTCCAGATGCCCTGGGGGAAGGCTGGCCTCCCAGCAACAGCTTCTGCTGCTTCTTGGCAAGATTCCTACAGAGTCTGAGAGGGCTCCAGAGCATCCGGTTGTCATTAGGGCTGGCTTGAGGGCTGTTTCAGAGCTAAAAGGGGCAGAGGTCCTTTCCAGGCTCAGTACCTGTCCCCTATCTGCTCTTTGCTGTCCTTAAAAGGATGACAGAGATATTCTAGGAGCAGCCTGAAAGAGTGGAAAGAGCTTAAGAGGGAAGGGGGACGGAGAGGGAAGAAGGAAGGTTGTATGCCCAGAGCACGGATTTCATGCCTGGTATAATGCTGAATGTTTTCAGAGGGGATCTTGTTTACTGTAATCCTGACATGCCTGGGGAAAAGGTACCCCTCATTTCACATAAAGAGTAGACTATGTCCCAAATCCCACAGCTAGTTAGAGACACACCTAGAATAAGTCCCCTGCTCCATTCACAGCCAGAGCCCCAGCACCTAGACTAGAGCACAGGACAGGAGTTCTCTAAATACCTGTGGGATGGCTACAAGGACACATCTGGCCCCAGAGCTTGTGCTCAGACCTCCACCAGGGAAACAAGTGGGGGGACTCCCTCTAGGCTCTCTCACCTCAGCTGGAAATGCCATCTGCCTGTCTCTGAAGCTCAGCTTCCTCCCCAGTTAAATGGAGGTGGTAAAACCTGCCACACCATGTGGGGGCCAGAAATAAACATCTGTGATGTGTGTTGAGAAAGCACCATGTGGGTTAAAAGATAGTGAGAAAGTGCACGGTATGTCATTGTCCATGGGAGGTCATTCCCTTGGCCTTGGAAGAGCATGTTAATCTCCGTGGAAACCAGAGGAAGCACAAGGGGTAAAAATAAAGTGGCCCTAGACACAGTAGAAAGTGTAGGAGTCTCACCTATTTCAACTTTAAGTTGGAGCCTAATTAGCTCCTCTCTGGAATGTGTCGCAGACACAAAAAATTTCAGCCTTGTCTCCTTGCCTCGGATAGTAGAACCTCTGTAAGTTGACCACCCAAGGAGCTATAATGGACTGGTCAACATGCGGAGGTGGAACTAGGCCTAGGAACTAGGCCTGTTCTACTGGTATGTACATGTGGTGCACGTCCAGTCTGTGAAAATCAGGTCAACTGAAGGAGGCAGTCAATGTAGGGAGGGGGTCAGCTATGGAGGTTCTGCTATATTTGAAATACAAGGGAGTAGATGGCTTAGATACAGTGGTTCTCAACCTGTGGGTCGCGACCCTTTCACAGGGGTCGCCTAAATACATCCTTTACATTACGATTCATAACACTAGCAAAATTACAGTTATTAAGCAGCAACGAAAATAATTTTATGGTTGGGGGTCACCACAACCTGAGGAACTGTATTAAAGCGTCGCGGCATTAGGAAGGTTGAGAACCACTGGCTTAGAAGAACACCCTGCAGCTTTTGGAGGGTGGTATTGATTGATAATTAAATAGCAATGCAAAGAAGCAGCTGCTTCCATAGGGCTGGCTGCCTGGGATAATGCGAGAACCAGAACTTTGGGTGGCCACAGGATAGGCATCTTAACACAAACTGGGAGGGTGGGCTTCCTTACCTGCAGCAGGCCAGGAGCAGCGCTGGGCAAAGCATGCCCTAGAGGCCAGATGTGCCCTGCTCCTGCCGCACTGCGCTCCCCACACATCAGGATTCTAACAGAGCTGAGCTACTGATGCCCTTTGCTATCCTTGTCTGGTCCTCTTTAAAGGAAGGACACAGGTACGTGTGCATGTATGTGAAAGCACACATGTATGTATAAAAACATACGTGCACCTAAAACCACACCTGCATATTCGACACAGTAGACATTTCACCATGGGGGAGAGGAAACGGCAGTGGAAGATGGAGATTAAAGGTATGAACTTGTTAAGTAAAATTATAGGAGTCCACTGTTCTGGACTGAGCTCATATACTAGGCCCCAACAGGTCAAACCAAAATGGAGTCACTTGTGCTAAGTGCCACGTAATCAAATGGAAACTTTAAGCAACAGAAAAATCTCCCAAATGGACCAAGCTTTCTTAAAAGCAGCAGGTACAAAATAAACAATCAGAAAGGGTGCAGCCAACCTGACCTGGCTGGATAAGGAAGCCCTCTCTGCTTTAATTCTTATAAGGCACATAACCTAAGTAACCTGATGTTAACCAACCTGCTGTTTTTGGATCATTCTGTATTCTTGCTCCTGCTGACGCACCCTTATAAAAACCAAGTGTTCCGCTATGCCTATCAGAGCCCTCTATTTTTATATAAAATGCTGCCTGATTCATGAATTATGAAAAGAGCCAATTTGATCATTAAGATCAATTTGCTGAAAATGTTTTGATAAAATGCCCACATACATACACAAAAAACAAGGGAGGGGAATATGTGATTGACGCAAGTCTTCTTATCTGGCACCCAAGGAGGCCAAAGGAAGAAAAAAAACACCCTACTCCCACTCAGAGCAGAGGACTCCAGGAGAAGTCAGGCCCACCAGGGACTCTAGTGAGCCACGTGCATTTATTCATTCACTGTGCTGGGACAGCGAGGGGGACGGCCAGAGCCTGGGGATCTCCACCCTCACAGCACTTCCTATCCCCAGGCAAACAGAGGTGCCCACAGAGGGGGACAGACAACACGGGCCCTACAATGAAGGGGCACAAGAGCTGCTCCTGGGACCACAACAGAGGCTGGGAAGAGGATTAGCCAGTCTTCCTCTGGCAAATGACATTTAATCTGACTCCTGAGCGTTAGGTGGGATTTAGCTGGGCTCAGAGTGGAGGCGATGTGTTGGGGCTCTGCACATGCGGCAGCCACGAAGTGAGAAAGAGCAGCTGCACATTAGCGTGATAGAAGGGACTGTTAGTGGAGCAGGAAGATGGGGAGTGGCCGGCAAGAGACGGGTAGGCTCTGCACAGTCAAGGGGATATGAAATCCCACTCCCAGCCTGGCTTGGGGGTGGAGGCAGAACAACACAGAACATGGGACGAACACGGCAGTGTGAGAACACAAACAAGAAAGTCCCTGCATGGATTAGGGTGGAAGGAAAGGGAACAGGGAATATAATTGAGAAAACCTCAGAAAGGAAGTATTATCCGACTTGAACTTAAAGGGAGTTTAGGATTCTACCTGGATGGAAAGGATGGGAACTAGGAAGAACATTCTAAGCAAGAGAAACTCCATGAGCAGAAGCCCTCCCTCCTAGGGTCTGAGTAATAAACAAAAGCATCAGAACCCTCAAACTGTTCATGACTAAAGTATTAATAGTACCTGGAATAAGCCTCCCAGATTTAGTCAATAGACTCAAATAATTTCTTTCTTTCTTTTTTTTTTTTATTAAATCATAGCTGTGTACATTAGTGCAATCATGGGGTACAATGTGCTGGTTTCATATACAATATGAAACACTTTCATCAAACTGGTTAACATAGCCTTCATGGCATTTTCTTAGTTATTGTGTTAAGACATTTACACTCTGTATTTAGTAAGTTTCACCTGTACCCTTCTAAGATGCACCATAGGTGTGATTCCACCAATTACCCTCCCCCCACCCATCCTCCCCCATCCCCTCCCCTCCTTTGCCCCTTTTCCCATATTCTTGTGCTATAATTGGGTTATAGCCTTCATATGAAAGCTATAGATTCGTTTCATAGTAGGGCTGAGTACGTGGATACTTTTTCTTCCATTCTTGAGATACTCTGCTAAGAAGAATATGTATTCTGAGCATTCCTTATCTCCATGACTTACATACAACCATCACCCTTTCCTTTCAAAATTAGGAGTCATCTTTACCCAGTTTGGGATTGCTAAGCAAAGTACAAAACGATGACTCCTTTCTCTTAGAGGAATGAAACGTAAAAACAAAAACCCTGTCTTAAGAGGGGAAAAAAACCAACTCCCTCTGGGTCTAGTGCAAAATTAAATTTTATGAGTTACTCAGCAGCCAGCGAGGCACAGAACATAGCCAGTGTGAAACCGCCTTTCAAAGTAACTGGAGTTGACAACTAAACTTGCTCAGGGAGGGAGAGAAGAGGAGTTAATAGAGGCAGAAGTCAGGCCTTTTATCCTTCACCTGAGCTGGTCCTTTTCATATGCTAAGTGCAACTCTCTAGCAAGCTGGGTGAGGGAATTTAACACTATCATTAAAAAGATCAACACGGGGCTAAGGCAGACATCTCCTCCATAGTCATATACCACCTGGGGTTTCAAAGAATAAGGTTAGCCTGCAATGCTGGGCTGTAATTACCCAAGTAATGACAATCAATTGAAGACAAGCCTCCTCTCCCATCCCCCAAGCACACAACCCCCTAAACCTCAAGCCTAGCTTCCTGCACTATAATTGCTAAATTTCCACTTGTCTGTTAGGTGGACATGATCTGTATGCTAGGGGTGGACAATGGACAGTTCCATGGTGCCAACTAAGAGCCAGTAAAAGAATGGCTATGCTGCTATCAGAAGAGAGTGCCCAACCAACCAGAAGAAAACTCCAGCACATTTGCTCTGGGAGCCTTTTTTGTTTGTTTTCATCCAAATTTCTGATTTTGAGAAGTTGGTGTCTATAGAAACCAAACAGCACATCCCGTGGTCTGGATTTTTGAAGTCATATCTTGTACATGCCACTCCATGCAATTGAATGTATGAGTGCAAATGAGTGTGTTTGAAGCCTTTGCCATTTTAGGATTTATTAAATGCACATTGGGAAAAACTAGATTTTATAGACTGGAGAGGGCTCTTAAATTAAGAAGCTAAAGGACAGAGAAAGAGGTCAGCTATTTCTCTATTTCTAGTAAATACTAAAGAAAAGGAAATAGATTACATCAGAGCAGTGTCTTTTCAAGTATGGTCCTAAGATCAGCAGCATAAAATCACTTGAAAACTTGTTAGAAAAATAGTTGTCAGACCCCACCCTCCAGAACTAAAGATCAGAAACATGTTTTAACAGCTCCTCCAGGTCACTGGGTGCCCCTCGAGCTTGAGACCTTTTGCACTAGAACTGTGGTCCTTCACCCTGGTTGCAGGCTATCACGTGGTTGTCATCACTTTGTCAACCAGTGCACCCCACCAGGAACCCCTAGACCAAGTAAGTAAGAATGCTTAGGATGAAGACTAGGCATTGCTGCTTTTAAAAAGATCCCCAAAGGGCCAGGCACTGTGGCTCATGCCTGTAATCCCAGAACTTTGGAAGACTGAGGTGGGTGAATTGCTTGAGCTCAGGAGTTCAAGACCAGCCTGACCAAGAGCGAGACCCTGTCTTTAAAAAGTAGACAGGCATTGTGGTGGACATCTGTAGTCCCAGCTACTAAGGAGGCTGAGACAAAAGGATCACATGAGCCCAGGAGTTTGAGGTTGCTGTGAGCTAAGATGCCACTGCACTCTACTGGAGGCAAGAAAGTGAGACTGTGTCTCGAAAATAAATAGATAGATAAAAAGCTCCCTGAGCAATGTAAGTGTGCAGTCAGAGTTGAGAGCCATTATATGCTAGAAACAAAAGAGATTTACTTTTAGATACTTTAAGACTTCCAATTTTCAGTGTAGCTCAAAGTAATTATGGCCATTGAATGAGTCCTATCCATTGAACAGGCATTTGAGAAGAAGACAGAGATTTCCATCCCTATTAGCTGAAAGGGCAAGATTTGAAGCTCATCAAAAGCATCAGATTGGTGGCAGCACCTATGGCTCAATGGGTGTGGCACCAGTCCCATATACCAAGGGTGGCAGGTTCAAACCCAGCCCTAGCCAGCTAAAACAGCAGTGGCAACTGCAACAAACAATAGCCAGGCATTGTGGCAGGCGCCTGTAGTCCCAGCTACATGGGAAGCTGAGGCAAGAGAATCGCTTAAGCCCAAGAGTTGGAGGTTGCTCTGAGCTGTGATGCCACAGCACTCTACCGAGGGTGACATAATGAAACTCTGTCTCAAATAAAAAAAAAGCATCAAATTTGTACCAAATTCCGTGGTGACAATGGTGACAACAAGTGCTCACCTTGAGAAAGGGTAGGTTAGTCCCCACAGTCAGAATTCCTTATAAAAGCAATGCACTTAGAGGCAGGAAAGAGTGACACTGCACCTCCCACACACCTCAAGTCCAGATGCCATGAGTCCCCACGGGGAGCTCAGAGCCTCCTACTCACTTCTCAGCTTTGAAGCCCTAAGTACTGAGGGTGTGTAAGACAGCAGCCTCTTCTCACCAGCCGCTGGTGTTGTGGAATGCGCAAAATGATGACAGCCTGTCAGGGTAGCACTCTAAGGGGCCACTCTCCTGGGGTGGGCAGAGCCTCCGAATCCTGCTTTTAATAAACTGTGAACTGGGGCCATCCTTCCACCCAAATCTGGAACGTGACAATGAGGCCGTTATAACTGGGTTCTTCACACTGGGGTACACTGGCATCTTCCGAGAATCTATAGCTTTTTTCCACCATTAAAAGGATCTGAGCATTCTTGAAATGTAAGAAAAGAAAGAAACAAACAAAGCAAAAACATGGCAAATTGGCTTTCCATCCTAGAGCAGGAAAATTCTTTTGCATGATACTGCAGAAATGGTGGGCAACCCCCGTGTGTCTCCACTATAAGTAACAGTGAGACCAAACTCTCCCTGAAAAGCACAGTAAGAAAAGATCAAATAGCAAAGTCTGGAACCAGCTAACTAGTGAATGTGCTGACAAAAACCTCATCATCATCCTAACATCATCACCTGAACAATCTTGAATATCTAAACTCTTAGGGGTATACTCCCTTTCCATAACACAAGGGTGGGGAGAGGAAGAAAAAGAGAAGACTCTATCTTTCTGGTGCCTGACTGAACTGGGTTTGAATTTCGACCCTGACATTTATTTGCTGTCTGGCCTTGAATGTTAATTAAGTCTATGAATTTCAGTATTTTCATCTGTAAAGTGGAAATAATAAGCATTAGTATCTAGGATCAGGCTGAGCAGAGAAGATGCACAGATTGCATTTAGCACAGTGTCTAGAATAAAAAAGCAATTATGATCAAAAATTATTCACCCTTGAACACCAGCTGACGCTTCACCTCCTTAATGAAGGCTTCTTTGACAAAATCACTTACACACACACACACACACAGAGTCCTTCGTAGCTCTTACACCCCCTCTAGATTTTAATCCTTATACTATACCACATTTGCTTCTTTGCTTATGTGTAAAAATTTTCATAAGGAAAGAGACCATGCCTTTAAAATGTCCCCAATGCACTGCATATACCTGTACATCCTAAGTATTTCTAAATGAGTGAATGGGTGAATGAAGCATGCTATTGCACTTGACTAATAAGATAAGAAGAAGCTTGATGAGGATGGTAATAGGAAGGAAAAGACAGGAGAGAAAGAACATGAGGAAACTGATAATGATAACTGACTCTGGGATGTGAACAGCAAAGGTCACTCTGCAGAGTTTTCTAATTATAATCAGTCACAGACACAGTTTATCCAGAGAGCTCTTCTCTGAGGATTTTCGAGGGAAGTGAGAAAGAGGGTCATTGTTCACACAAATAAAGTAGAAACTCGGTAAGTTGACCACCCAGAGACTATAACAAACTGTTTGAAATATGGAGATGGTCAACATAAGGAACTAGGCCTACTGTACTGATACCTACATGTGCTTTACTTTCTTGTACAGCTTTTATTAGAGAACATCATACAAAATCACACATAACCAAAACACAGTAAAATCACACATACTATTTTCTCATGGTTTAATCATCTATTTGAAAAAAGAGTCAGTCTTGGTCTGTTGCTTATTTTTATTATAAAAGTAAGGAGAGAAAGCACTCCCAACACCGGCTATACCACTCAGATACCTGGGCATTTTTTTCTTTTTGGAGACAGAGTCTCACTTTGTTGCCCTTCGTAGAGTGCATGGCGTCACAGCTCACAGCAACCTCAAACTCTTGGGCTTAAGCGATTCTCTTGCTTCAGCCTCCCAAGTAGCTGAGACTACAGGTGCCCGCCACAATGCCTGGCTAGATACCTGGGCATTTTTCCACGGCAAATGACTCCAATTGGATTTTCAGATGCTTGACATCCTCTTCTTTTGCAGTCTCTGTAATTTCTGTGTCATCCTCACTTACTTGTTTACTTAATCAGCTGCTTCATGCACTTTTACCCTGGTCTGTACTTTGGTCAATCTCATTTGGAAAATTGCTTCTGGGTCAGGTTCATTACGGGTTGCAACCTCACCATCCATTGCAACAAAACTTTTAAATTTACTCCTTCAAATTCTGCCATGGGAGACAGACCGCCAGATAGGGCCAAAATGTCATGCTCTTGGGTTGTGACAAATCCAACTACCTTGAAACACTTCTGTATCATTTCTAGCTGAACATTATTCCAAGCCCAACTGATCCAGAGGACAGCATCCAGAGCGTTAACTGTTGTAGCAGATACAGTTGCTTCCACTGGAGGACCACAAGTTTGTGTTTTGTAATGACCCACTGCAGAAGCTGGGCTCAGTAGTGTATTTTACATGTTTTGATGATGACTTGGTCAAGAGGTTGGATTTTTGAGGTCGTGTTTGGGGGCAGAATGTCAGTGTCATGTTTGTGAGATGTTTCACTTCTGGGTGGCCAGTACACTAGTCTGCTGTCAGTAGAATAGACCATTTCTTCTCCACTTCTCATTCGCTACCCATTACCCATTCCTCAAAAAGAGCACCAGTCATCTATATGCATTTGTTTGATCTCCAAGCAACAAAGAGGTCTTAGACTTCAGGTTTTTGAATGAACTTTAGATGGGTTTTCTGATTTACCAATCACGAAGGCCTTTAGTTTCTCTCTGGTTGAGTAGCACAAAGCAGAACTTTAAAATCTTCTTTGGAAAGATTTCCACTCTTACATTTTTCCCCCTTCATGATGAGGCTCCAGCCAGCTGTCACCTTGAAAGAGAGTGCTGTACTTGTCAGTGTCATCTTTGAAGCCTCCGGTGAAGCCTGGGAACATTTTGATGAATTCCTCCCCAACTTCTACTATAGTTCCATTGAATTCACCACATGAGACTTTCTGGGAGATTTCATGTCACAGTTTAAATTTCTCCAGCCAACCACCTGATGCTTGGAAATCTGCCACCCCAAATTCCTGTGCAAATTTTTTAGCAACTTCTGGGATCATCAGCCTGGCGATTGGGATGTTAACTGTCCTCATTTGTTTGAACCAGCTTAATGTGGCTTCACTGACTTTGTAGAGGGAAGTTTTACTCCTTTCCCACTGAAGGTCTCCGCTTTCCTTAGCATGTCTCTCCAGCTGGTCATGTTTGTTTTTGGATGTTACTCCTGTGGTCTGACATCTTTTTTGGCTGCTGATTTCCAGAAAATGTAGAAGAACAAACTTGTCCTTCAATGGAAGCTCTTTGAGTTCTTTCCTTTGGGTCATCATGTCTTAATTAACTGTAAAGCTTTCCAGTAATAGAAGGTGTACCTACAATTCAGATCAGTTCTTCATGTTGAAAAATCTGCTGCAACATGTTAGCCCTTATCCAACATGTGGTAATAACAAAACATGAAAAAAGAACTTATATTAAAGGAAAAATAAAACACCTAAGGAGCAAAGCCTACACTTCCTACCTCTTGCCATAGGGGTAGAGGCTCTTGGTATAGAGTGTACTCAAATGGTAAGTTATAGAGGGTACAGCAATTTTGTGTGTTACAGTCTAAGTGCTCAAGATACAACTAACAGTGGTGGTCAATATATAGAGGTCAGTCTTCCATTGAGTACATGTGTACATGTTTGGTCTATGAAAATTAGGTTATTTTAAGTAGATGGCCAACATAGGAAGGTAGTCAACTACGGAGTTTCTACTCTTAGAAAAGATTCATTGGTTGTTTGGGTCTACATAGTCCTCTGAAAGCAGTCCCATCCAAGAGCTGAGTATCTCCTGAATATCGCTCAAGGGCAAAGGGGAGTTGCCAATGGAGCCTGGATGAAATCAAGAACCTTCGCCACCTTCTTCAAATTCTTAAGAATTGTAGGCCTGTATCTCTCCATCTGACTTATCATTTTATGCAGATTCTGCCCTTTGGAAGCCCTCTACTTACTCCCACTGAGACTTTCTTTTTGATTCCATCCCTACCTAATCTCTAAATGAAGTCTACAAAATACACGTTGGCCATAGCCATCTCACTACCACCATCCCACTCCATGCCCTATCATTTGAGTCTAAATTTGGGCAATCTGCTCATCTAGGAAGAGTTTTAATCATTATAACCATCACAGAAGATGACCAGAGAAACACAACCCAAGTACAACAGCTAAGGAAAGAGACATGAGGGTTTTCTTGGCTGTATATACATAGGAAACTCCCACTCCCACTTGAGTAAATGGACAAGCCATCTGAAAAGGCCATGGCAACATCCATACCTACACCCCGAGAAAGCTTTCCTAGCAAGACATATGGTGACAAAATGTTTTACATTTAACTTCATTCCCCAAGCCATCTCTCACAGCAATGGGGGGTTAGTCACAGAAAATAGGCCTACTGAGCAAGTCGTTGACTTTTATCTTTAGACATCAGCTGGTATTCATCAGCATCAATATTTTAGAATGTAATCAGCTCAGGACTAGTCTGAGTCCAAGATATCTACGTCATTGGGAGGACTCACCACGTCCTGACAGCTGAGGACCTCGAGGATGCTGTTGAGCAATTCCACACAGTACTTCTTCTCCAGGACCTGGTGCTGCCCCTCATCCTTCTGTTCTAGCAGCTCTTTCAGCTCTTTCGTGATGACAGGAAGCAGAATGTCCCGGCACTCTGGAATAAAGACAGTTAGAGGCATGTGGGCTTCCTGGTTTTTTAGGTTCTTTTTCTTTTTCTCATATGTATGTAAAATTCCCCATCAAATAAATCATTTATGAATATATTCTTCTTATTAAAAAACTAAAATTTTAAAGATTATGTTAAGATTTCCTTAGAACATCATTTATAATTCTACTCTCTCCCCTGATCCTTGCTGCCCAGAGGGAATTGCTTATTTTATTTCATAAAATAAAATATTGGTACATTTGTGTGTGTGTGTGTGTGTGTGTGTGAGAGAGAGAGAGAGAGATATGTGTATGTTATATATGTATTACATACACATAAATATACTAATATAATCTTAACATGAAACATTTTGATTTTGCTTTCCATTTAAGTAAGTCATACTATGATTATAAAACTTTAACATCATTTTATATGATTTTACATGTATATATATACCAGTATAAAACATATAGTATCATTTTGTTTTGGTTTCCATTTTACAAAAGGGGACCATGCTTATATGTTTTACTCTGCATCTTACTGTTTTTTTGCTTATCAATATTTCTTGGAGCACTATCTATGTTATTACACACAGGGACTAACTTAATTGATTTTAACTGGTTTTAGTATTCTCTCTTATTCATGTATTTGTTTATTTAACCATACCTGTATCAATGGACATTTTCACTGTAAAAACAGTACAAAAGTAGCAACCTTCTACCTGCATCCTTGTGCACATTACTTTCATTTCAGATACATTAAAACCTTGCAGAGAAGGGTATCTCTCTTGACATTGCTGTCTTGGGAAATTCTAGAAGGTTCTGAAGTCCTACCCAGTTTTGTATCTATATTTCCCTTGAAAACAGAAAACCTTGAGGGGCCAAAAGAATATTAATAACAATCCAAAAATATGTCAAGCCATCCCTGCCCAGATGCTACTTGAATTGAGATATGATTCATATATACCAATATTTTACTTTAATTCAATCCACCAAATAGATGTTGAACATCTTTGACATGGAAGATACTGTAATTCAGGAGGTACCAAGATGAGATACAGTTCTTGCCCAGGAGGGACATAAAATCTGACAGAAGAGATTGTAAAGAAAAAAAAAGAGAGAGATAACAACAGCAGACATTTGCATAAGACAAAGGTGAGAAGAGATAGGGGACCTGACTTTTTCTGTCAGCCCAACTACACTCCTGTCTGCCCAGCACCCTGATTACACCCTGGGAGCCCTCCTGCTATGGGTAATAATCCAGGGCAGCCATCCCCTACTTTCCTCTGGAAAAGGGCTAGGCACCTGCCCCCAGTTAAGGTGGCCTCCTAAAATCTGAATCTTGAGGGAACATTAACCATGGCAACAGTATATGGGGTGCTAGTATTGTGATAGGCACTGTTTTAAGTGTCTTGCATAAATTGTCTCAGTTAATCATCCGGGTGATTCTAGGAGGTAGATACTATTATTTCTCCATTTTATTGATGAGGACATGAAGGGGCTTGCCATGTGTATGTACATAACTAGTAAGAAGTAGATCCAATCTGAGCACAGGACCTGTGCTTTTAACCACTATCTGAAATGTAGTGTCTCGGGGAGCTTGGCTGTCATAACAGAAGTGCCCTCAGGAGGCTGTCCACGGGCTCCCCTCTCCCTCCCAGCTTCTGGGTCTCTCCTGTCCTATGACTGGCTCCCCAGCTTTTCCACTGATTCTATAAACTATTCCTGAACTTCCAAATACCTCTGTTTCTATTTAAATTTACCAGAGTAGGGTTCTGTTGCTTACAGTCCAAAGTGGTAGAGCAATAAAATGCAATGAGTGCATCAGAAGGGAGAAATGAGCTCTGGTTGGAAGGTTCATAGAAGACTTTGCAGACTGTAATCGAGTTGTGTTCCTCCTCTCAGAGCCCTAATCTCAGTTTTTAATTATATTCTAATTAGTATTCTAAATGTCCATTCATTACCTCAAAGTGTAAGCTCCATGAGAGCTAGACTAAAATTCAAGTGCCTAATACACTACCTAGATCACAGCAGTGAGTCAGGAAATCTTGGTTAAACAGATGGAAGAGGTGGCATTTGAGATGGTCCCTGACAAGTGGATAATATTGCTGTAGGAAGAATAGAGATTTAGAGAACAGTGGGTGATTTAGAATACACAGATGTAGGGTAAGTGGAATATTTTCTTGGAAGTAGAATAATGGGAGATAACACTTAAAATAAGAGTTCTTAAATACAATGGGAGGCATCAGTTCTATGGAAAGAGAAAATCATAGACAACAAAAACTTTAATTCAGCTTTGCTTAAAACTGTAGATAAAATCATAGGCCACAGGTTCAGTGAGACTTCATGAAATATTTGGACTCAAGAAACTGTTGGCCTAAGGATCTTTAAGAGGACAAGACACTGGGTTAGCCAATACCCTTTATTTAGAGAAATAAGTGAGAAGGTTAAGAATATTTATATACCAATTACCATTTCATTTAAGTTAAATGTATATTCAGTCTATATCCTGTCATCATAAAGTTGAGTTTTGTCCCTTTATTTAAAAAAGGTATAACTAAAGTTTTTTTTAAATGTTATCTTTAAAAGAACGTGACTTTTGACCTTGAAACATTCTGTTTGTTAGAAATTATACATGTTGGAATGCTTGTTACAGAAAAACTAGGTGTGTTCATTTGAAGTGGTAAACTCTTCATCATTAGAAAATGAATAACCTTGCCAAATTCATGCTACTGAACTTCCCAGTTATGCCTTCACTGGTGTTGTCATAATTAACCCCCTCCCCGAGAAGAAAAGAACTGTACATTTTCTTAAGTTAGATAAAAATTGTAACGTCTTGGTCAGCATTTGTGGCTCACTGAGTAGGGCGCTGGCCCCATATACCAAGGGTGACGGGTTCAAACTCGGCCTCGGCCAAACTGCAACAACAACAACAAAAATAGCCGGGCGTTGTGGTGGGTGCCTGGGGTCCCAGCTACTCAGGAGGCTGAGGCAAGAAAATCGCCTAAGCCCAGGAGCTGGAGGTTACTGTGAGTTGTAATGTCACGGCACTCTACCGAGGGCAACAAAGGGAGACTCTGTCTCTTAAAAAAAAAAAGAAAATCGTAAAGTCTTCCTCTTTGAAAAGTAAAATAAGTAAGAGATTCTAACAAAGGAGATTTAAAACACAACAAAAAAGTCTTTTTTATACACAGTTCTCTGGGCAAAATGAAGACACCGAAAGATGTGCTTTAAGGGGAGTTGTGTTATTTTGTGTCACTGCAGTGTATGGGGTGACTGAAGGAAAGGAAACCAGAAGGCAGAGACCCATGAAGATGCCATCACAGTAACACAGGGACGGCAATGAGAATCAAGTGCTGGAGATCCCCCCTCTCCACCCCAGATTCCCAGCTTCTGACATGTGTTATCTATCTGCCCCCTGCTGAAGCTAAGGACTTGGTAAGACTTAGAAGGTGGTAAGAATCAGATCAGAATGTTCAATTGTCTAAAGTCTAAAATATAAGAGAAAGACAATATCATAAAGCCTAAAACAGCTTTTGGGTCTCAAGATTAAAAATCTTTTAAACCTCTCCCCATCTGCAAAATGAGATCACCAGAATCTCCAGGAAGGAGCTACATAGAGGCAGATAAAGAGCCAACCCATCCATGGAGCTAATGAGCTCGTTCATCCATTCAGTCTACAGGATTTATTGAGGGCTCACTATGTACCACTATTCCAGGTGGAAGGGAAAGACCGGGGGTTAACTACCCATCATAGCAAGAGAGAAGTAAACTAAGCAGACAGGAAAAAACCTAATGCCTTTACCACTTGGCAGCAGCAATGTGTTAGAAGTGGCCATACAAAAGGGAATAACTGAGGTTCATTCTGTTAGTCTTCTAGTTGAGATACCTCACATAGATCAGAGATACGAATGCAAAGGAAAAAGCCACTTGGGAGATTTCAGATATTAATGATCTTCTTGGGAAATCACTGGATTTTACAACCTACTTAAAACTGAACTAAAACAGTATTACAGATTCTCCTGGAAAAGTCCAGCAGTGAGTTCCCCACCACTGGAAGTATTCAAGCAGTCGGTAGCTGTCTATGGACAGGGATGATGATTAGGTAAATTATCTCAGATGAAGGATTGAGATAAATGATTAAGTCCCATGCAAAATCCCAAGATTCTATAAAATATAGATTCAGAGAAAGTGGCAGGAAGCAGGATACATTTAGTAGGTGGAAGCCTGTGGGCACGTTTGCATTACTCTCAAGGCACTGAGACTGTGGCAGCTGGAGACTAGGCTACAGTTAAACGCTTTATCAATCTGAAAGGCATCAGCTTCGCAGTTATCAAAACCAGCACCCCCATAAGACGAAGGTTCAAGGTTCTGAGAGTCGGCAAGATTTTCACTGAGGAAGCCATTAATATCACGGCCTGTTTTTCAGAAAGTACTTTGTCTTGTCTTTAACCATGATTTCTCTAGCTCCTCTGTTTTTAGATGAAATTTGTAATTGGAGCTGTGAAATCGTATTAATTTGCAAAGCTTCAGGAAGCAGCATTTCTAAATTGTTGCTTCATTGTCAAGCAAACAAACACAAATGGTTTCGAAGATAACTATTTCCACCCCTAAATCAATCTTCACGGGCAGAGGTAATGAACACCCAGGCCCTGCAGACTCAGGCTGGACTCCTGCCCCAGGGACCTGGTGCTGGCAAAGGCTGGGAGATCAGCCACCAAGAGACGAGTCCAGGTTGTAGGAATTCAGGCCAGCCACCGAGGAATCCGCAGAGCTACTCAACTCTGTATTTTAATCGAAAAGAGTTTCCTTTTGTCCAAGTGACTGCAGAGAGGAGACTGCAGTGTTTCTGGGCTCTGCTTTCCCCCTTCCTCAAAAACGCTTTCTCCTATGGCAAGCAGTGTTTCCTCCTGAATTCAGAACCCTGTTGAAGTGTGATGTGCTTCTGCACTTATTTTGTGACTTTGGGACACTTCAAATAGAAAAAATCCTTTTCCTTACCTGCTCCTCCCAATATCAGCCCCTCGGAAAGAACAAGACAGAAATTCTTTTCCCAATTTGGAAAGCCACTTTGAAGGGGTGTCAGGCTAAAAATACATGTGTGACCACTGCCGCCACAAACCCAGCTCCAGAGGACCATGTCTGTCTTTACTATTGTCCCCATAGTCTGTTTTGTTATCCTCTGCTCTCTCTGAGTCACAAGGTCAACCAAGCAAAGTTGGGCACCATCTTTTCCTCTCTCATGCGCAATATCCAGCCAGGTATGAAGTTATATACACCCTGTGCCCGAGCCAGCTCCCCTCATGTTCTACGCCAAATCTCTGAGCTGATTTCTCCGCTCCATACACAGGAAGCTCCTATAGTCAGGAAATTCTCCAATCACTTCCTATTGCCCTCGGTTGTGTTAACAAACTCTTTGGCATAGCAGAAGGCCCTCCTCGAGCAAGCCCATCCTCACTTCTCCACTCTCAGCACTTGTGACGCCTCCCCTCCCTCTCCGTGCTCCAGCCATGAGCACTCCTCCTCTGGATTTTCTTCTGAATTTCTGCACATGTTACTTTCATTCCCTGGAACGCTCTTGTTTTACCCTCTTCACTTGACTCTTTCTTGTCTTATAGCTCTTAACTTAAGAGTCAAGTCCCCTAGGACAACATTCCTAACACCCCAGTTCTGACTCGGCTGACTCATCTGTGTCCCCGTGGTACCCAGACTATATTTCTATATATTTCTTTCATTCTTTCTTTCTTTTTTTTTTTGAGACCGAATCTCACTATGTTGCCCTTGATAGAGTGCCGTGGCATCTCAGCTCACAGCAACCTCAGGCTCTTGTGCTGAAGTGCCTCGGCCTCCCAAACAGTTGGGGTTACAGGCACCTGCCACAATGCCCGGTTATTTTTGTTGTTGTTACAGTTGTCATTGTTGCCTAGCTGGCCCAGGCCGAGTTCCAACCCGCCCGCCTGGGTGTATGTGGCTGGTGCTGTAACCACTGTGCTACAGGCGTCGAGCCCAGAATCTATTTCTCTAGGACCATTTAGCACACCACACAGTCATTGTTTATGTAAGAGGGTAATGGGTGAGATTCTTGCTATCAACCCAGACATGAAGCTAAGGCTGAACCTGAGGACAAAAGGTGCTGATTACCTCACATTCAAAACCCAAATTGTCTCCAATACTTGGATTACAGAATCATCCCTCCAGGTTTTTGAGAGGTACCAGCCCTACAACAACTTGTGTGCTGTCACCCCAGAACTGAGAGAGGGTCATAAAAGGCCTTTGGATGAAATGCAAAGTCCAGGAGGAGATGTGAGAGAGGGAAAAGCCAGAATCGCTCAGCAACCCTAGGAAGATGAGGCTGGCACCCTGCATCTCTGCGAGGGAAAGGTCTGCAGATGTAGGAGCCCAGGGAGACCCTGGTTCCATCATCGGAATGGAGATTTTAGAACATTCTGGAGTGTGCTATCCTGTGCTTTTCTAGCCCTTCTCTTACCGTTGGGGAAGAAGGTTAAGCACAAGCACCGTGTTTGTATTGGGGGCTCAGTCACGTCCTCAGTGTGGGTACCCACGTTTCAAATCCTGACTGTCGCAGCCTGCACATGGCATTTCATTTCATTCACAGCCAGCCCCCGACTCTGTCACCAGCATGGGTTAATGGGCTCTTCAATCCTGTTCAATTTTTCACAGACTTCAAGGTGAAATTCATTCGTCTTTGGCCAAGTTCCTATTGACTAAAAGTCGAATTCAGCTCAGCTCACCTCTCTTGGGGGACAGGGAGCCTGAGGTTGTCATGGCTAACCCTGTCCCCCCACTTCAATTAAAACGCTAAACTCTCCTGGGCAAGATTGAACAGGGTAAACCCACTTTTACCCTGCTGGGCTGTTTTTCTTCCATTCGGTTTGGGAGCATTTGCAGATGTCAGAGGCCACTTGGATCCACTAGACACAAAGGAAGACTCCACAGACACAATTCTAGTCTGACAGTTTGCAATTTCTTCTCACGACCTTCCTCCTCCAGCCAGTATGTCATGAAAAAAAACTAATTCTGCCCACTGGGAAATCAATAACTACCCACAAAACTTCATATTCCAGATCAGTTTACAAGCCTTTTACAACTGTACTAGAATTTTCCCCTCAATGCATTCTTCAGAAGCGACTCCAGATTCATTTTGCTCACCTCTCTGAAAACACACCTAATTACAATACCCGGAATCATCACTCACGCCCCCCAGCCTGCCTCTACCATACTGTATATCTCCTCTTTATGAACCCTGAGGGCCAAAATGTGTCTCCTCAGCTAAACAAACATAGACTATTTAGAGATTTTGGAACTCAGCAACAGTTAAAATTCTCTTCAGGTGTCTGAGAAGGGAGGAAATATAATTAGGCAGTAAATCTTTAAGGAAAAAAAAAAGTATTTCCAGAACTTTTATACTAAATACTTATTTAAAACCCAAACCAAGGATATCCGTACATCCCATCAAGGATAAAATGTAATTTTATGCAATTTTGCACCAAGTTTGTTTTTAATTTTGTTGAGAGAAGGTCTCTCTCTGCTGCCCAGGACAGAGTGCAGTGGTGTCATCATAGCTCTATGCAACCTCAAATTCCTGGGCTCAAGCAATCCTCCTGCCTCAGCCTCCTGAGTAGCTGGGGCTACAGGTGCTTGCCATGACAATGGGCTAATATTTCTATTTGTCTAGATGTGGTTTTGTTCTTGCTCAGGCTGGTCTCGAACTCCTGACTTCAAGTGATCCTCCTATCTTGGCCTCCCAGAATGTTAGCATTACAAGTGTGAGCCCCTGCCCTCAGTCTACACTGAACTTATAAGTGAGTGCCTATAATAAGTTGGTTTAGGCCATTTGAAAGCAGAATGACAGCAGGAAGGGTGAACTGATACATAATTGCTAGAATTTTTTTAAAGGATATGAATATATTTGTATTCAAAAAGGTCACACTGATTATAAATATAATTTAAAAGCTCTGATAGTCTTTATGAAATATGTTTGTATCCTTAAACATATATATGTTTCAACGTACATACATACACACACATATATACATAGTCAATGGAGACTTACTGTGCCAGACACTGTTCTCAGGGGGTTTATATTCTAGCAGGGTATTATAAACAATTAAATAAAGGAGGTAATAGTTGTTTTGGGTTCGATTCTCCATAAGCAAACTCCAAGATGAGGTTCGGATGAAGGTGATTTATTAAAGGAAGTTCCAGAAAAATCTGGAAGAGGGTAGGGAGGCAGAGTCCTGAAGGGAAGGAGGCCAAGCAGGGTACAAAAGTCAAGCAAGCCTCACGGAAGGCAGCTTTGAGCTGAATCCCACAGGGAGCTTTGGAGGCAGTCCCAGACACGCGGGTGTCTCCACTGCATAACGAGGTTGGATTAGGTAGCCATAGGGCAGCCTGATGACACAGGTGCTGGCTGCCGAGAGTGAAAGTCCCCCGGCACAGAAACCTGAGGGCTGATATTACAACAGTGGACACTGGTAAGTACCAACCAGACAATAAACCAGACGGCATCATAAAGAGTGAAGGATTACGAAGACCATTTTATACACTCGACTGAGACCTGAAAGTGAGGAAGGAATAGTAAGAAAAGATGCCAGGGAAGAGCAAAAAACAAAAGGGCACGTAATGGCCGTGGGGTAGAAATCTGCTTAAGCTGTTGGTATAGAGACAAGTGTGAGCTCGACTGTAGGAAGGGGAGGAAGTGAAATGTGGATGAAAACTTGGAAAGGATAGCTGGAGCCAGGTCTCATGGGGCTGTGTGGCCATGGTAAAAGTAAGGAGTCTGATCGCTACATTGAGATCAACATTTTTGTTTTGTTTTTAATAGAGGGTGGGTCTGGGCCTAGAGAGGAAGGTGGGAGAACAGAGGAGGCTTTCTGTGAAGAGGAAGAAGGGGCCTCAGATCTGCTGAGCCCTCACTGTCTATCAAACATTCCCTCTGTAAAGTAGATCATTATACCTTTTTTACAGATGAGCACACTGAAGCTCAGAGAGACTTGGTAACTTGTCCATAATCACATAGTTAGTATGTGGCAGAACTGACTTAAATGCAGGAAAAGTGATTCCAGCATCCACGTTCATACCCACAAGCTCTCCTGTCTCTTTACTGCAATAGTATGGGAGAGAAAAGATGAAACTTGGTTCATTTGCAGCAGTAGAGACAGAAGAGGATGAACTAGGGTTACAGAGTGGAGGCAGAGCCAATAGGATTTGCTGTAGATGAGATGTGCTGTGTGCATGTGTAAGCATGCACATTTTTAAGCATTCGAGCAAGAGAAAAATAGATTCATTTTAGGGTTTATCAAATTAGTATCTAATCATGGAGACCATTTCATTGCCTCAACTGGCAAATAAGAAGGGCTCCCATCAACATTTCTCTGACAGTGTGAAGTGGCCAGAGAGATGGGCTGTCATCGCACCTTCTGAAAGCTATTTGAACATAATCAATGTGCTCTGAAAGGAACTCGCACCTTTAGTTACCCCACTGCACTCTTCCTGTGACTGCTGACTGGCTTGCTCATTAAAACACAATCCAACTCTGTAGAAAGTGCTTTTAGAAAAATACAGATGCAGATACAGCCAACTGAGTTGGGACCCAAAGTTCGATTTGTCCCTTAAATCTTTAGATTGCTTCCATTTGCAATGCCACACCAGATGATTGCAGCTTAACCTGATAGAAGACAGTGAGTTATCCACCTCCTAACTCCGGCAATGGAAAGAGTAATAAAGAAAAGCTTGGGGCTAACCAAGTTGCCTCTGTACCAGATCATTCCAGCAATCTGTAAAGGAAGATTCCCACCTGACTGTGGTGGCATATATGTGTAGGCCCAGCTACTCAAGAGGCTGAGGCAGGAGGATTGCGTGAGCCCAGGAGTTCAAGAACAGCATGGGCAACATAGTGAGAACTTGTCTCTTTAGAAAATAAAGGGAGGTTTCTAGGAAAGCATTTCAAAGCATTTCAAATTCACACAAGAGAAGAAATAAGTCAAGTAGTTTTTAAAATATAAAGAGCTGTGTCGCACATCTCCCCACCCCATCTGGTCCCCATTCAGTAACATCTGGAATTTACATCAATTTATAACCCCTGGAAACCTACTAGAGTAGTCACCCCTCCAGGGCTGTCATCCCTGACCCATGCTGTCTTCTGTACCACATTACACAGAATCCCCTAATCCCTTCAACCCAGGCTCTGTGCCTTCTAAAGAATCACAGAAATCCCTGACTCCACAAATCCTCAGAAACTTCTATATATTTAACTCTTTATGAGCTAGTCTATGGCCTCATAGCCAAAGGGCATTTTCTCTGCTGTCAGTCACTATAACATGTATATTTTAATAAGGAGCAGAAATTATTGGGAAGGAAAGGAAGTCAGAGGGCAGAACAATAACTTTAAGAGATATGTAATGTCTGTGGAAATCCGGCTGGGTCCCATGCACCACACTGAGAAATTATTTAATCCTTACCCAAACCTATTTTATAGATTGCATTGTCCCATTTTACAGATGAGAAAATAGGAGCTCAGAGCAGTTCACTAGTCTAGGGTCACCTAGCCAGTGTGTCTGCAACAGAGGCAAGGTCACAGATCCGTCTGCCCCCAACACCAGTGCTATTCCAACTGCACTCACTCAGGCTCAGATCTGCAAGCTTGAGAATTTGTTAACTCCCTTAAACTGGCCTTAAATACAAAATACAGACTCTGTTTGGGTGTTTAATGATTGATTGGGGTTTGTGGTTGTTTCTATAAGGGTGATACTCCTAGGAGAGAGAGAGAAAAAATCCCAGTCCAGTAACTTGAGAATTAAAAATATCACAGGCATTAGTCAATTCAGTGATTCAGCCTTGACGCCAGTGGCTCACTTCTTCCATTGTTCTATTCAACTGCAGTTGTTCAAGCTTCCCCATCTCATGGCAGTTGGCTAGCAAACAGCAATCATGATCTTCAAACTGTTCACCCCTGTTTTCCTCAGTAGACAGTGGGAGCCTGGGGTGAGATATCCAATCTCAATCAAGTCATGTCTCCTGCAGTTCCTAGAGCAATGCTTGCCACACAGTAGGACCCTAATAAGTGTTAGATGAATTAATGATCATCTGCTTACACTTGGGGCATCTGGCAGGATCAGATGGCTGTTTAGTGTTGGGTTGTGTCAATATCATTATTCTGTGCTTCCTTGAGGAAATCATGTGGTGGTCCCTGGGGGCTGAAGTTAGGGGGAAGTGAGGAGAGCTCTGGGTTAAAGGTTGGGAGACCTAGATTTGGTCTCCACCCTTATGACTGCCAAGCTGTGTAACCCTGGAGAAATCATTTCACTTATCTTCCACCAAAACATGGGGATTAGAATGCCTCTTTCATACAAAGATCAAAATAAAACATGATACAAATTCAGTTCCTGTTGTTTAAGTGTAATGAGGCATTGGGATCTGCCTAAGAAGATTTTGAGTCCAAAGCACAGCATGTTGAACCTTCAGCTTCCTTCAGCTGTAGCTCACTTATTAAAATATACTTTACGAAAAACCTGATACAGACAAGCTGGAATGAAATGGACTTGAAGTTATTATCTGCATCATTCAAACAGAGTACACTTTTGTCTGAACACTAAACTCAGAGAATTGAGTTCTAAGAGGTGGGTATAAATTGAAATAATTGAGATAGAGGCCTCGGATTTTCCTTTTCTCTTTTGTACATGGAGAGACTAAATGAGGGCTCAAGCAAACTTTCTCTGAACATCCTTTTACATTTCTGTTTGCAACTTAGAATAATAATGCCACTTACTGACAATCCTCAAACCGCACATGAACAATTCTATATTGCTACCATCACAAAACTTACAAATACCAAAAAGAACAAAAGCCAACAGCAATGTTTTCAATCAATATGAGCAGCTAGCATTCCATTTCTGGGAAAAGTGCGCATTAAAAGCTTCTTGTTTACATTTTAAGGCTAACAGAAGGGCCCTTCATTTCAGAGAATTAAATGAGAAAATTCTTTTGGATTCAAGCATTAGCAAAATGGAATGGTTGCCTAATTATTTCCCATCTCATCTGATTCTCTTCTTCCCTCATCTTCCCCACATCAGCTCCAAAGAAGAGGAGGCTGGGGCTTCTCTCATTTACAGCTCCTCACACCTAAAATTTGGTGTTGTTTATTACAAAAGGAAAACCAAGAATTGTAACGTATTACAAACAAGCTGAAGAACTGGAAGCAAACTTCAAAGAGGAAGGGGGAAAAAAATACCACTGCCATTTTTCTCCCTATAAATAAAAATGGAAATGGGAAGAATTTATCTTCTGGCCTGGTTTTCTTTTCTGGAAGCATTTAGCTATAAAGGTGGAGAGCAGACACAGCCTTGAGGGGCAGGAGCTCTTGCCTGCTTTATTTCTCCATTTGTGCAAAAGTGCTAGTGGGAGTCCTTCCCTAGAAGGCCCAAAGAGCAAAGAGCGATTTAAGAAATGAATCATGCTCTTAGGCCCAATATTTAAATAGGAGGATCACAGAAATTTTGCTTGGACTCTGCAGCAATGGAAGAGGAACTAGGGAAAGTATGAATAAAAAAGGAAATAAAGAGAATAAATATCAAAGACATATAATGAACTCTTCCTACAAAAGGAGAATAACATATGGTTCTTTCCCTTGGAACCCAGTCCAAGGGTACCAAAAAGAACCAGTCAATTGATAGGAATAGTATAAAAAAATACACACAATGAAACATACTTCATTTCCAATTATGTTTGGTCCCTGCCAATGAATCTCAAATTGGACACCTATTAAATTGATATTCATGTTTTACTTGGGGGATTACTTATTCATCTATTTATTATTAGTTACATGTATTTCTTTACATGCTACCTTCATCCAAAAAGAATGAAAGAAGAAAGATGACACACCAATGTAAAAGACGACAGCAGAGTTCCAATTGCCCTCTTTGGGGGCCATAAAGGAAATAATCCAAGTTCTAGAGTTTGTTGATCATTAAGGTATAAAAGGACTAATTCTCTGTAAGAACCACAGCTTCTTCTGGCACCAAAAAGAAATTTTTCATATTGAGCTTTAATGTTACTATTCTACATTAGGATTAATAGTAATTAGCTGCTTTTGACATGGAATTGTGAAATTTTAGCTCTGGAAAGAATTAGAGAAAAGCTAATGGGTTCAACTCATTTGACTATGTTACATGCACATGTGAAACAAAAAAATTAAAGGGAGGAGACTGCAGGCCTGCATGCTTGTCCCTACATGGCTCTTTTCATTGATTTATTCATGGGAACAAACGTGTCGCATGTCTGCCAAATGTCAAACATCATACATGGCACAGGGGTGCACAGGCCTGGGATGCAGGAGATAAGCAGGGAGGAAAGTGACCAGATTCAAGGCTTACATGAAAAAGATACAAAGGCCTTAGTGTCTGATTGAACGTGAAAAATGAGGCCCAAGATTTGAGAGCTAGCTCTCAATTTATGGCAGAAAAACCATGAAAGAGGAGAAGGAATAAAATAAACGTGGTTTCAGAAATGCTGAGTTGGAGGACCTACCTGTAAGACATCCAAATGGAGATGTCAAAGGAGTAGTTGGCTAAATGCATCTGGAAATGATCTAGGACAAATGTAGGAAGCACTGATTGAACACATGAGAGGCACACTGAACGTGGCTGCCTCCTACAGAGAAGAATTCACAATGGGAAGTTACAAATGCATTTAGCAAGTGTGGCTTCTTAATTTTATCTGGTGGTGATCATGAAGATCATGATGAAACAAAAAGAAGGGAAAAGAGGAGGAGAGAAAAAGGAAGAAGATGAGATAAAAGAAGAAGAAAACAAGCAGGAGAAGGAAAGGAAACAGGAGGTGGAGAGAGAGAAGGAAGAAAAGGAGAAAGAGATAGGGAAAGCAAAGGTAGGGAAGGGAAAGCAGTAAAAATTGGGTACACACGGGCCCCGGGAAGGACGAATGCACAGGGGAAGTTGAGACCAGGGAGTTTAAAGAGGCTCAGAACCATGAGGGATTTTTCTTTCTTTTTTTATTAAATCATAAACACATAGATCATATATACATTAATGCATTTATGGGGCACAATGTGCTGATTTCATATAGAATTAGGAATGCTTACATCACACTGGTTAATATATACCTCATCTTCTTTACTTAGTTATTGTGTTCAGACATTTATACTCTCTACTACTAGATCTGACATGTACCCTTGCATTATGCACCATAAGTGTGATCCCACCATTCACCCTCCCTTGAGCTAACCTTCCCCCTCCCCTCCTCTCCTCTCCTCCTCTGTCCTTCATCTTGGGCCACAGTTGTGATCTAGTCTTCAAATGAAAGTGTGAGTGATTGTAAATTGGTTTCATAATAGTACTGAAATACTATTACTAGTAATAGTAATAGTACTAGTACTAGTACTGAGTACATGGGATATTTTTTCTTCCATTCTTGAGATACTTTACTAAGAAGGATATGTTCCAGCTCCATCCATGTAAACGTAAAAGAGGTAAAGTCACTATCTTTTTTTAAGTCTGCATAATATTCCATGGTTTACATATACCACAATTTATTAATCCATTCATGGGTCGATGGGTACTTGGGCTTCTTCCATTACTTGGCTATTATGAGTTGAGCTGCAATGAACAATCTGGTGCAAATATCTTTTTTATAAAGTGATTTTTGGAAGGGGGGGGAAAGATGGCCAACTGGAAGCAGCTTCCCATAGAGGCTCCTGTCCAAAAGGAAAGATAACCTCCAGAAACTGCCCAATTGAGCTAAAGACTGGGAGCCCAGCCAAGAGAGAGAGAGGTGATAGTTGCAGGTCACCTCAGAGGCAAGCTGCGACTTCCAGAGACCAAGCTTCATGCAGAAGAACTGAACTGAAGTTTTCTGCAATTCTGAACTTCCAGGACTCCCTTCCCCCCTTACCTGATGCACCAGAAGCCTGACCTCTGTGAAACTGATGGAGGAGGACTTGAGCAGCGCCCACCCTCCCTATCTGCGGATCAGGAAGCCCAGAAGGTAAGAGACTCAGGGACCCCACTGAGCCCCTGCCAGCCCTCAGTCAGGGATGCTGCCAGGACCCCTGCTGTGCGCCGATCTGTGCCACACCGGGCCTCGGCACACCTCCCGCAGAGGCTAAGATCTCTGCCGGGACCCCTGCCAGGCCTTGGCCCACTCCAGCAGCGGCCAGGAAGTCCGCCCAGACTCCCGGGTGGTGCTGATCTGTACCCTGCCTGGCCTCGGCCTGCCGCCCATGGAGACCCCAGCCCAGCCCAGATCTGTGCCCCAGGCCCGCCACCCACAGCGGACAGGAACTCCACTCTGCTAGGACCCACTGCGCAGCCCTGATGGCACCCCGCTGGGCCTTGGTCCTCCACCAGCAGTGGCCAGGAAGTCCACAGGGACTCCCTCCTGGCGCAGATTGCTGCCCTGCCCGGCCTTGCCCTGCCCAGCTCCGATTGGGGCCCCAGTCCCACCACCCAAAGCGGCCAGGAACTCCACTCCACCAGGAATCCCCCACGGCCCCAACTGGCATCCCGCTGGGCCTTGGCCCACTGCCAGGAGCAGCCAGGAACTCCACCAGTACTCCCACACCACCTGATTGGCACTTCACCGGACCTTGAGCTGCCACCAGAAGTGGCCAGGAAGTCTGCTGAGACTCCCGTGTGGTGCCAATCTGTGCCACACCAGGCCTCAGCCTGCTGTCTGCCAGGACCCCACATGGCTCCAAACAATGCTCCAGGTCCGCAGCCCTCCCTCCGGAGCCCCCCTCCCAGCCAGAGACTACTGGATGAATAGGCTCCCTTTGCAAAGGCCACCGGGTGCCCCATCCCATGCCCTGCTGCTCGATCTGGGCGTGCCACACTCCGGAGCTGCTCCCACAGCCAGAATTCCCTGGGTGGGGTAGTCCCAGAGGAGCTACACACGGTCACTCCCTACAAAGATCCAGCAACAACAGAGTGATCCTGCCCAGGGTCTGATCTGGGAGAGAAACCTCCCCAACTCTGAGGACAGTCATAGGCAACAGTGAAAAATAATCATGAGGCAGAATCAACAGAAAAACTCTGGCAATATGAATAATCAGAGTAGATCAACTCCCCCAAGGAATGACAAGGCAGATACAGCACAAGATCCCTTGCATAAGCAAATGTCTGAGATGTCAGAAGTCGAATTCAGAGTCTGGATAGCAAATAAGATCAGCAGAATGGAGGAAAAGATGGAATTAGAATTTCAGGCAGTAATCCAAAAGATGACCCAAAAGATGTCTCAACAATTTAATGACTTCAAAGACAAAATGACCAAAGATTCTGACACATTGAGACAAGAAGTTGCAGCCCCCAAAGATCTGAGAAATACAGTAGAATCCCTCAGTAACAGAATGGGGCAAGCCGAAGAAAGGATTTCTGACATGGAAGACAAAGCTTTCGAACGCTCCCAAACTTCCAAAGAGGAAGAGAAATGGAAGGCAAAAATGGAACATTCTCTCAGACAGCTCTGGGATAACTCAAAGAAAACCAATATTTGCCTTATAGGGATACCTGAAAATGATGAAGTGGCGTCACAAGGCATAGCGTCTCTTCTTTATGAGACTATGAAAGAGAACTTTCCAGACATGCCAAGAGATTCTGAAATTCAGATAGCAGACAGTTTTAGAACCCCAGCATGACTCAACCCAAATAAGACATCCCCCAGGCACGTTATATTTAAGTTCATTAAAGTTAAAATGAAGGAGAAAATTCTGAAAGCAGCCAGACGTAAGAAATCCATTAGCTACAAGGGGAAGAATATTAGAATAACTGCAGATCTCTCTGATGAAATCTTTCAAGCTAGAAGAGAATGGTCATCAACTTTTAATCTCCTAAAACAAAAGAACTTTCAACCCAGGATCCTGTACCCAGCTAAACTGAGTTTCATTTATGATGGAGTAATTAAATACTTTAACGACATCCACATGTTGAAAAATTTTGCTATAACTAAACCAGCTCTCCAGGATATCCTCAGACCTATCCTCCATAATAACCAACATGATCCTCCACCACAAAAGTAAACTCACCCAGAAACTTTTTATCAAATTTCAACTTCCTCAGTGATGAAAGGATTAAAAATGTCCACTGGACTTTCTAAAGATTTATCATTGTTTTCAATTAATGTAAATGGTTTAAATTGTCCACTAAAAGGGGCATAGGTTGGCTGACTGGATACAAAAACTCAGGCCTACTGCATACAAGAATCTCATCTTACCTTAAAAAATAAATTTAGACTCAAGGTGAAGGGATGTTCATGTATATTCCAGGCAAATGGAAAACAGAAAAAAGCAGTTTTTGCAGTCTTATTTGCAGATACAATAGACTTTAACCCAACCACAGTAAAGAAGGATAAAGACGGACATTTCATATTTGTTAAAGGTACTACTCAGTATGATGAGATTTCAATTATTAATTTTTATGCACCCAACAAGAATGTGCCTCAATTTATAAGAAAAACTCTAATAGACAAGAGCAACTTGATTTCCTCCAGCTCCATAGTAGTTGGAGATTTTAATACTCCTTTAGCAGTGTTGGATAGATCCTCCAAAAAGAAGCTAAGTAAAGAAATTTTAGATTTAAACTTAACCATTCAAGAATTGGATTTAACAGACATCTACAGAACATTTCATCCTAATAAAATTGAATACACATTCTTCTTATCACCCCATGGAACATACTCCAAAATCGATCATATCTTAGGTCACAAGTCTAACCTCAGTAAATTTAAAAGAATTGAAATTATTCCTTGCATCTTCTCCGACCATCATGGAATAAAAATTGAACTCAATAACAACAGGAATCTGCATACTCATACAAAAACATGGAAGCTAATAACCTTATGCTGAAGGATAGCTGGGTCCTAGACAAGATTAAGAAGGAAATTACCAAATTTTTGGAACAAAATGACAATGAAGACATGAATTATCAGAACCTGTGGGATACTGCAAAGGCAGTCCTAAGAGGGAAATTTATAGCACTGCAAACCTTCCTCAAGAAAATGGAAAGAGAGGAGGTTAACAACTTAATGGGACATCTTAAGCAATTGGAGAAGGAAGAACATTCCAACCCCAAACCCAGAAGAAGAAAAGAAATCACCAAAATTAGAGCAGAATTAAATGAAATTGAAAACAAAAGAATTATACAACAGATCAATAAATCAAAAAGTTGGTTTTTGAAAAGGTCAATAAAATAGATAAACCTTTGGCTAACCTAACCAGGAAAAAAAGAGTAAAATCTCTAATTTCGTCAATCAGAAATGGTAAAGACAAAATAACAACAGACCCCTCAGAAATTCAAAAAATCCTTAGCGAATATTACAAGAAACTTTACTCTCAGAAATATGAAAATCTGAAGGAAATTGACCAATACTTGGAAGCACACCACCTACCAAGACTCAGCCAGAATGTAGTGGAAACATTGAACAGGCCTATATCACGTTCTGAAATAGCATCAACTATAAAAAATCTCCCTAAAAAGAAAAGCCCAGGACCAGATGGCTTCATGTCAGAATTCTACCAAACCTTTCAAGAAGAACTAGTACCTATATTACTAAAACTCTTCCAAAATATAGAAAAAGAAGGAATACTACCCAACACATTCTATGAAGCAAACATCACCTTGATCCCTAAACCAGGGAGAGACCCAACAAGAAAAGAAAACTATAGACCAATATCACTAATGAATATTGATGTAAAAATA
>CAUYRH010076049.1:0-12336 GCA_963574655.1 Perodicticus potto | reverse complement strand
TGCTGTCGGGAGCCATAGAGACAATGGTCTCGCCATTTTGTCAAGGCCTAATCTTAAAACTTCTACTTCTACTTCTTCAAGCCTGCCCCATTTCCCAAAAGTCAAACTGACCCAGCCTGCAGTTAGCCCATTGAGTCAAGGGTTGACAACTGCCATGGCAACATATCCTCCTTAGCTTAACACTCTGCTTCTGCTTAGAAATTCCCCACCCATGACCTTTACCGGAGAACAATCTGCGGTTAGGGATCCTAGCAACCCAAAGGCCCTGATCAGGTCAGCTAAGGGCTGCTTCCTTCTTCTTAACCCTATATAAGCTGCATTGTAAAAAATAAAATTTGAGACCTTGATCAGATTCTCGACTTGGTCTCCTTCTCTGTCTGGTTTGTCTCTCATCCAGGTTGATTTCCCCTCGGGCCCTTGTTGAACCCCTCGCTGGCAGGGGCAAAGTGCTAAAAGCAATAAATAGTTTTCAACTTTGTCACCATGCACATAACTAATTCAGGATTATTTGCATTGGGTAATCATACAGAATTACCAGAATATAATCAGTTAGGTTTACCCAATTTGTGTAATCATTCAGGATTATCCAGTTATGAATAGAAAAAGATTTTTCTCACTTACCTAAAATTACTTAATTTCAAGACCAAATAGCCAGTATTAAATCTCATATTAGCTACTTCTAAGAAGCGACTTTTATTATAAATGGTATATTTAAACTAAACAATATACTAAGAAATAGTATGGCAAAAACATATGCATACTATACTAGTATAGCTGATTTCTTTTGTCAAGACACTAATTTATTGACTATTAGAAGCCCATCAAGTCCAAGTAGGAATGACCTATAAAACTCAAATTCTATTCTATTCTAAAAGATGCCCATTGTCATCAAACAGAAGGACTCTTGACCCACACACAGTTCGGTAATTTGTCCCAATTAGTTATAGAATCATCACTCAGTATCCGTGGAAGACTGGTTCCAGGACATCCTGTGGATTATAAAATCTGCAGATGCTCAAATCCCTGATATCAATTGGCACAGAACCTATCCACGTCTCACACATACTTTAAATCATATCTAGATCATTTATAATACCTCGTACAATGTAAATGCTATATAAATAGTTGTTATAATTTGTTTACAAAAGTCTGAATATGTTCAGAACAGGTGCAATTATTTTTTAATATTTCAATCTGCATTTGGTGAATCCACAAATGCAAAAAATGTAATAAAAGTAGTACCCAACATTTAACCATAGGAACATCAGCAATAGAAATGGACAATACATTTATTAAAAAATGAACAAAATATTTAGAACTGTGATGGCTGAGAAAAACTGCATTTTTATGGATGGGCATGGCTGTTGATATATAATATCTCTTTGAGATAATTTAATTCCTTTTTAAATTAAACAAAACCTGGCAAATAACACTTAACCCATCCTCCTTCCTTCTCATCTTATACAGATGACTCCTTCAACACAAAAACTAACTAGAAACAGCAATTTTAACATCTTACATGTTACTAGAGAATTTGGAGAAAAGATAAGATTTCATGATACACATGCTGAATAATAATGCTTTCTGTAATTTAACTGGTAAAAGTTCTTGGCTTATCATATTAGTACTTAAAAAGACACAATTAAATTAATAATTATCAATCTAGATTTAATTGCAGCATACTAAAAATATAACAAAGTACTATTTATTTACTTGTGTCCTTACTGGAACACTATAAGAATTTCAAATACAAATGTATTTATTAAATGTGATGAGAGACGATAAATTAAACATAAACTCTTTAATACAGAAAAACAGGGGTGAGAGGCCAAAGTAAAACCAAAATTAAGGCTAAAAACATACCATAAGGTACATATTGTGCATCTTTAATAGATGTATATTAGAAGATATATTTAAATAAAGCCAGCCACCATTACATGCATAAAATGCTTTTCGAAATGTTACACTAAAAATTACTAATAGTGATTACCTTTACAGAGAAAGACTAGGGAATGAAATTGAGCAATGATTAGGATATGAGCTGAGATAACCTTATTTTTATGTTATATATTCTGTACTGTACTGAATATATCATGTTTGTATATTATAATTATTGAAATACAAATAAGTCAAAAAGTACTAAGCAGATCATGAAAAAAAGTAGCATTAGATCTCTCCAAAACCACCAAATTAAGGCTCAGGGACACAGAAAGCACAGAGAACTGGATGATACTGAATATTCATGAAGGCTGCTATAGTTTGATTTGTTGGACCCTCCCCACCAAGTGTCATGTTGAAATCTGATCCCCAGTGTCAGAGAGGGGCACAATGGGAGGTGTCTGGATCTTGAGGATGGATCCATCATGAATTTCTTGGTGCCATCCTTGTGGTTATGAGTGAGGTCTGGCTCTATTAATTCCCTCAAGAGCTAGTTATTAAAAAGACCTTTTCTTTCTCATTCTCTCCTCCACTTCCTCCCTTCTCTTCTCTTGCCATGTGATCTCTGTACATGCTGGATCGCCTATGTCCCTTTCCACAATTGGTGGAAGCAGCTTGAGGTCCTCACCAGATGCAGATGCTAGCACCATTCTTCTTGTACAGTCTACAAGAACCATGAACCAAATAAGCCACTTTCCTTTATGAATTACTCAGTATCAGGCATTCCTTTATAGCAACACAAATAGATGAAAACCAAGTAGAAGAATGAGATATTTTTATAGAAAATGGAAAGTAGAGAAGGCAGAAAGGAGAAATTGCTATTTACTACATATAGAAAACTGTTTGGTTTGTGTTCAGAGGGAATCACCCTAAGAAAAAGACTGCTACTTTTAAAATCCTCCTACTCCTTGCTTTCAACCACTGGTTAGTAGTTTTAGGATTTAGGAAAATCACATATTTCTGAGTCTCAGGCCCTACTTAAATAAAATAAAAGGGAGATTGCCAGTATAAAATACTCATTTTTTTTAAACCAAGTCTTAGTCATTCTCAGTAAATACAGAAAAATAAAAAACAATGCATTGAGTTATTCTATAAGACTAATTCATTGAATTTATAAAACACTTTTACTTAGTGCTTTGTCCTTCCCACTTTTTTTAATGTTCCTTTATAAAGGCCATAATTGGTAAACATTTGATTATGATTTCACCTAGAAAAATAAAATTTGCACTTTTTTTTTTTCAGAGACACAGTCTCACTTTATTGCCCTCGGTAGAGTTCCATGGCATCACAGCTCACAGCAACCTCCAACTCTTAGGCTTAGGTGATTCTCTTGCATTAGCCTCCCGAGTAGCTAGGACTACAGGTGCCCGCCACAACACCCAGCTATTTTTTTGTTGCAGTTTGGCCAAGGCTGGGTTCAAACCCGCCACCATTGGTATATGTGTGCCCTACCCACCAAGCCACAGGCGCCACCCCAACTATCCTCCAAATTTTTAAATATTATATATTTCACTAATGTATGGTATCAAAAAAATCTAAGAACCACCAGAGTACATGATTAAGAACAGTGATTTTTTTTTAACCCATTGAAATGTTTAAATCTCCCTGTAATTTAATAATCACATCTACTTAGCGGTATCTATCAATTCCCCAGAAGAACAAAGATAAAAAGGAACTTCAGAAATCATTAGGATGTCATATGTTTATGCCCTCTGAATTCTTCAAATGGAACATCCAATTAATTTATTTATCAAATACTTACTGTATATGTACCATGATGGTAATACAAAACAAACCTGCTACAGTCTCATTTAAGCTCTGAATATCAGAATCAAAGGTTTGTCAGTAAGGAAGAAAAGTCAGACTACAAATTACCAACATTTAAGAAAGAGAGAGACAAGTATCCAATAAATAGAAATGCAAGCAATCAAAGCTACCAAGATTAAATTTGCCAAAAACAAACAAGCAGCCATGGAGTCTAGGTTCTAGAAGCAAAAGTCCTTTCTATACAAAGGAATTGTGGTGAATCAGACAGGATATGTGTAATATTGAAACCAAATTACTCAGCAAAAGGTTTGATCATAGAAATAAAGAAAGATATTAAAACTGGGATGTAAAATGAGAACATAACCACCAGCTTAGTTATTAGGACTGTTTACATTTCCTTTAACTAGAGAAAGGATTTGTACTATATTTAGTTGTGGCTGAATGACTATTTGAATGCTCTAATGAGCATTAAACAGCCCCAAATGAAAAATGTATAGAGCTAAAAGGAAAAGGGCTAAAGTCATTAAAATGAAATCTAGTATTCAGAAATAATACAGAAAGAACTCTTCATTTTTGCCTTTGAAGCAGAAATCGAACTATCAACAAAGAATTAGGTACTTACGTAATAAACCCACCATGTAGCAACTCCTACACTTGTAGTATAAGGTTTAAATTACATCTTAATACACTCTGTGAAACATTAGTCACACTAGGTGTTATAACCTACGCCATTCTTTAAAATCATATTTCTAGCATTCAGGAAATTAAAGTCACTAGTTTTATAATTTAAATAGATATTTTCTAGGCAGTTGACTTGTTTAGTAAGAAGTTCTTCAAGAATTACATAGTATTTGTATTAGTAAAATCTCTTAAGAAAAAAATGGATTTTACATGCACAGTTTGCAAGCTAATAAGTCTCCCCACCAAACGTGTCAATGTCCTAATCCCCTTAATTTGTGAATGTATCTTATCTGTGAAAGTGGTTCAGCATATGCCTCCCCAGAATATTCCAACTTAACATAAGGATTATTTTGAGCTAAAGACAACTGAGAGAAAGTAGACACACACACACACAAAATCTGTCTGTCCTCTCTCTACCAGGAAGGTCAAGATGACATCCATTCTTAAATGATTCTTTATCACTAGAGACAACTCTAGACCCTTATCAGCCCAAAGTAAACAGCACCAGAGGAATTTACTTAACAAAACCTACTCAATAACTTGCCCTTATTTTCCACTAATTTCCTACATACGTTTACCTTCTCACAACTTGCTTCCCTTAGCAGCTCAAAATCTCTTTCCTTTGCCTTGTCACTTCTCTATAATAATTACTGTTCTTTGGTTATGATAATATACAAACCCAAGTTCCAAAATCCCTTTCAGTTACTCATTCTTGAGTATTCCCATGTGGATGAGCAATGCACATGTTAATAAATTAGTTTTCCTCTTATCTGTCTCACTCCACTAGCTTTACTAAGGTACAATAAATAAAAATTATACATGTTTATAGTGTACAATGTGATGTTTTCATATACATGTTTTCATCTATATATTATGAAATGACTAAATCAAGCTAATTGATATATCACCACATATACTTTTCATTTTTACGGTAAGTACATTTAAGATCTACTCTCTTAACAATTTTCAAGTATACAATAAATTATTAACGATAGTCACCAAGCTATATAATTGATCCTCCGAATTTATTCATCCTGTCTAAATGAAACCTAATCAGTCTTTCTGTCTGTACAATTTAAAGGTCCCAGACAGAGAACCTAGGAGGGAAACGGGAGAGGTATTCTTTTTCCTCTCTGAAGTGCAGCAAAAGGGACTTTTCGAATGTTAATAAGATTAAAGATTTTAAATTGGGGAGACTACCCTGGATTATATGTGTGGGACCAATCTAATCACATGGGCCCCTAAAAGAGAGAACCTTTTCCAGTTGCTTTCTAAGAAGAACAGGATGAATAGCAGTGTGAGAAGGACTCAATCTACCATTGTTGGCTTTCAAGAAGGAAGAAGGAGGCCATGAGCCAAAGAATGTAGCCAACCTCTTAGAACAGTATGTTTCAACCTTTTTTATCTCACAGCACACTTGAATCCATAGTTAAACTTCTGTGGCACACTTAAATTATGTTGATTTAAAAAAAAAAGAGTAAAAAAGAATATACCTTTTTTGATTTATTAATGCTAACAAAATGCACCATCAGGGCCAAAAAATAAAACAATTTATCATTATTTGTAATAAAAAGATAAGTTACAATTCATTTTTTTTTTTAAGAGACAGAATCTCACTTTGTCGCCCTTGGTAGAGTGCCATGGCATCATAGCTCAATGCAACCTCCAGCTCTTGGACTTAGGCGATTCTCTTGCCTCAGCCTCCCAAGTATCTGGGATTACAGGCGCCTGCCACAAGACCCAGCTATTTTTTGTTGCAGTTTGGCTGGGGCCAAGTTCAAACCCACCACCCTCGGTGAGCCACAGGCGCTGCTCCACAATTAAAATTCTTTTAAAAATTATTTATAAATAGTTTTCTGTTTATTGTAATTTAACATTTAATGAGACATCTCAGCTTGACTTTTTATAGAGTATCTTCTTTGTAAGGTTGAATTTTGGACAGGCATATTCTTAAATCTTTTTCCAAGGATTGTAGCCATGATTGATTTTTGTTTTCAATATTATTCATTGAATAAAAGCTTGCTTCACACAAACTGACTTTGAGAATGAAAGAAGTATTTCTATTGCTTTTTTGGGAATATTTGGAAATTCACTCATGAGATAACCAAGACATTGTAACATCTATTGCTAAATATTTTAACTGCAATCCTCTGTCATTTCTTATTTCTGTTAATTACTCCTCTTCTATGATATTTAAATTTGCTGATGTACACACATTTGAAACAAAGGGATTTCTCACCCAATCCAGAGATGTTACGTTAAGTGTAGGTACACAAAAGTATTTTTCAAAATTTGTGTAAAATAAATCTATAGTTTGTAAAATTTGTTCAATAAAATTTTTATCCAGTTTATGCCTTTTTACTAGTTCAAACATTTCTACTGCATTTTCTCTTTTAATCATTTACTTCCAAAGCAATAATTTTTCTCTGAAAGCATTAGATTTTTCTGTAGATGTGACAATATTTTCACAATTTCCCTGCATACTCTTATTAATAGTATTCAAACACTGAAATAAATCTGCAAGAAATGCAACTTATTACACCAAACCTCATTACAAAGTAAATCGCCTAATTTAGAATGTTTCATTTTTTAAAAGGTTGGTACATCTTTTAACTCATAAAATCTTGGTACTCTTCCCTTGAAATAACCATCTCACTTCCACACGCAATGAGAGCTGCATGTGAGAAGCATCCATTATGAGGAACATAATCCTCAAATAATTTTGATTGTAATGGCCTGCCTCTTACATAAATAATAATTTCAATAGTGTTATCTAGGAGCTTTTGTATTTTAGGTACTAATGATTTTAGCGCTAGCTTTCTCTGTGTAGAAAACAGTATATAAAAGTAATTTTTGGATTCTGTTTTTGAGCAAATACAACAAATCCTTTTGCACCCAAGAACATAGACAGGGCTCTATATATACAAATACTTATGCAAGAATCCGAAGACAAGTTACTAGAATTAAAGGAATTATTGGTCAAATTGAAAATATCTTAGCCCTTTGTCGTTCTTTGGAGTGGTTGGCAAATTAAAAACTGTTCTATGATTTCTTCTTTATAGACAAATATACTGAATGCTAAAAGTTGGGGCTTTCCACTGATATCAGCAGATTCATTCAAATGAACTGCAAACATTTTTACTTCTTTGAGGTGAGATACTTGAAAGGCTATATTTTCAGACAAATCCTTACTATGCCAAGAAACTGCATTATCTGAAAGCATAATTTTTAAAATTTTCTTTTTCATAGTCTTCTCTAAAGATTACTTTTACAATTGTACAGCAGGCCAGTAAAATAACAGATTCTACAATTGTATGAGATTCCATTTTCCTAGCTACGATTTCTGCAACTATGTACCTCATTTCTTGTGCTTTATCTGACATCGTTGCATATTTGGTCCATATTTTAGCTTCTTTAGTATTACTGAGTGCAAGTCATTTGAAATATTCTATTACCTTTTCAGACATGTGGGAATGTATGTATTGTAAATGTCTCTTTAATTTGCTAGGAACCACAGCTTCATTTAGTGATGTTTCACAACAAATTACGCTTGTGGCTAAGTGGTGGATTTCCTTTACTACAATATGAAACCAAATGATAAATAATCTTCATTGTATTGATGACTAAACGTTTCTAATTTAGTTGCCAATGTACTGGATAAAGCAGTATTTGACACACTAATGTAGTCTTCTAGTTTTTGTTTCTTTACTAAAAACTTATCCATTTTAATACTATGTAACAAAAATTAAAAATGCGAAATCAAAAGTTATAAAAAGTAAATAAACAACTCATACTTTTTAAAAAGAAATATAGGTATTAATTAAACACACTTTGAAAATGTCCAAAAGTAGGATTTGCAAGGTAATTGTGTCCAGCTACCTTCCTATTTCAAATCTAGACAGAATTATACAACACATTCAGTACAGGGTATACCTCCTTACTACTTCAGGGATAACGAAGGATTACTGAGTCATATGGCTTCAGTCACTTCAGATGATATCAACAAGTATCAGTGTTCAATGGCAAATCCTTTCAATTGCCATCTAGGACATGTTAAAAAAACCTTATCTTTTAAAGGCTCCATCCCACCCACTTTAGAAATAAGCCAGTGTTTATTTATTGTAACATTAAACAGTCTATTTATTATAACAATGATATACTTGTAAACTCAATCTAAGGAGGTTTTATTTATTTATTTTTTTTTTGTAGAGACAGAGTCTCACTCTATCACCCTCAGTAGAGTGCTGTGGAGTCACAGCTCACAGCAACCTTCAACTCCTGGGCTTAGGCGATTCTCTTGTCTCAGCCTCCCAAATAGCTGGGACTACAGGCGCCCGCCACAGCATCTGGCTAATTTTTGATGCAGTTCGGCCAGGGCCGGGTTTGAACCCGCAGCCCTTGGTATATGGGGCTGGCGCCCTACTCGCTGAGCCACAGGCTTTTGATATGTATACTTACTGTGCTTTGAACTTCTTTTGAAAATAATTAATGATCCTCAAAAATTTTCATGGCATACTTAAGATATTCTTATGGCACACCAGTGTGCCACAGCACACAGGTTGAGTATCACTGCTCCAGAGGGCAGAAAAGGCAAGGAAATGGATTCTCACCAGAGCCTCCAGAAGGCAATGCAACCCTGCTGACGCCCTGATTTTAGCCCACTTACACCTGTGTTGAACTTTTGATCTTCAGAATTATACCTAGTGTGCACCAAATTAAGCCACCAATTAATGGTAACTCTGTTACAACAATAAAAACCAAGGGTATAGGTTCTATAAGCAGTTAGTTTCATAAATTTCATAAATTAAGAAATTAAGTTTCTTATTTCAATTTATGTGGCCTAATTCTAGATATATAGACAAAAAACACTAGACTAAGGTAAACTGTATTCCAGTTATAGCCTAAAAGCCAAATAGCTGTGTGGCCTTGGGCAAACTATTTCTTTATCATTTGGAAACTAATTTCCTTATCTGCAAAATTAAATATATAAAGCAATTATTATGAAATAAGATGGCAAAAATACTTAAAACTACCTCAGATTCAAGAAACCTCCAGATTAAACAGAATATAGAAATAGCTATTAATTCAATATTATGTTAATGTTATGGTAATGAGAATAGCTCTGCATAATTCCATTTATAGAATGAATTCTATACTAAATGATACGAGCAATTCTAATTAAAATAAAAAGGACTTAAAATACACAACAAAGGATCACATATTAAGGCTATAAGGAAACACTAAAGATTTCTTTTTTCTTTTTTTTTTTTTTTGAGACAGAGTCTCACTATGTGGTCCCCAGTAGAGTGCCATGGTGTCATAGCTCATAGCAACTTCAAACTCTTGGGCTTAAGTAAAACAAGTAGCTGGGACTACAGGCGCCATCCACAATCCCCAGCTATTTTTTGGTTGTAGTTGTCACTGCTGTTTGACAGACCTGGGCTGAATTTGAACCCACCAGTTGTGGTGTATGTGACTGGCGCCCTAGCCTCTGAACTACAGGCGCCAAAGCTGAAAGTTTCTTGAAAGGAAGCCTATGACATAAAACAATATGGATCTGATGAGTATCATTATTTAAGTTATAGACAGTAATATCCCATTACTTTTCACATTCTGACTCTTTGTTTCAACATTGTCCAGATTAGAGGGATTTCACAGAAAAATTGTTTTTGATTTTCAGGAATGACTATTGTCTGTGTATTTTCCTCAATATACCTCATTGTATTTGTATAATAGATAAATTATTACAAGGTATTTATGTCATTTCTAAAATAATTTCCAAGTGGGAATATGTACTACCATGATGATATATTTAGTTCCCCTGGAAGCTAACCATCTGTATCTTATACAGTGACACTCACTAACATGCTGTGGTAAAGATGACTAACTCTTCAACTGAAGACCCAATTCCAGTTTGGCTTTAGAATTTTGATGTAGGGGGGAAAAATCATTTTTCAGGATTTGAAAGAGAAAAATATTTTCATTGTGAAGGTTTTTAGTAATTGTTCACATAAATTACTGAATTATTCCAAAAACAATTATCCACTTGAGACTGTTAGATCTTGTCTCAAGTGAATAGTAATGAGCACCATATTATAAATTCAAGCTAAGTCAAAGAAACATTCTCATATAAATATCAGAATCAAGGATAAGAGGATTCAAATAGAAACCAGAATCAAGGACAAGAGGGTTATCATAATTTTTAATTCTACAACTACTATTTTACATTAATAACATATCTGGACAATAAATCAGCATTAACATATTTATTCTATTCAGTAATTCTGAATGAGTATACGCTTTTAAAAGTTAAGATGATTTTTTATTTGTTTAGCCACACTTAAATCAAAGAATCCAATAGGTGCCAAGGGGAACAGACAGATGACAGTGAGCCTTCTTCAACTACCTGTTTGAACCTGCCACCTCCGGTATATGGGGCTGGCACCCTACTCTTTGAGCCACAGGCACCGCCGCCCCCCCTTTTTTTTTGTGGCACAGTCTCACTATGTTGCGCTTGGTAGAGTGTGGTGGCATCACAGTTCACAGCAACCTCACACTCTTGGGCTTAAGCAATTCTCTTGCCTCAGCCTCCCACATAGCTGGGACTATAGGCACCTGCCACAATGTCTGTCTATGTTGTTGTTGTTGTCATTGTTGTTTAGCTGGCCCAGGCCAGTTTCAAACCCACCAGCCCCAGTGTATGTGGCTGGCACCCTAGCCACTGAACTATAGGCACCAAGCCTCAACTACCTTTCTCATAATCTTATACTTGGACTTATTCATGAGAATACATGAAGGCTCTGAGAAAAAATAATTATATACTGCTTTTAATAAATAACCATGTAGTATGTTCCACCTTTGGTTTAATGCAAAGTATTAATTTCCTTTCTCTTTAAAAGGAATATATTTCCTTTACAATCATCATAATTCTGCCAAGATATTCTGCCAACAAATTCCTAAAGATATAGTTTTAAAGGTAATTCACATAAGCATTCTACAAGTACGTACCAAGTGGCTCAGTCACTTTAATCAGTAATGATCTGTCTTGTAATTAAAAGTCCCTTTGCCTTAAATCATATCATTATATTCTCAACAAAGTTCAGAGAAACATTTTAATATCTTAGCACTGATTAAATATTATCAGTTTACTGATTTTTAAATAATCTTATCTAAAATGTCATATTAGGTTATTTTAAAATTAGGATATGTGCAGTAGAAGCCTTTGTCAATTCTAGCACCCAAAGATATGACAAATGTTGGTGTGGATCACACCAGTAATCCTAGCACTCTAGGAGGCTGAGGCAGAAGGATTACTTGAGCTCAGGAGTCTGAGGTTGCAGTGAGCATGTTAACATTACTGCATTGTAGCCTGGGCAACAGAGTGAGATGCTATCTCAAAAACAAAAGAAAAAAAGAGACAAACACTATGAAGGAACACCAATTTCAAACTGTAACAAAGGAAAACATATGAGAGTGTAAAGTACTTCTAGAAACACTCAATTTGATGGCAAATGTTCAATATATTTAACTTAACAACTATATAAACAAACTTCTAAAACTAATTTTTCAATACAGGCATATGTAATTATGGATCCAAAAGTTTTGGCTCCATCACTTACACTGAATACAATAGTTTCATTTCATTTTATAGATCACAATGTGTACAACAAGAAATATTTAGCAAGATTATTTAGATATTCCTAATTATTTAGGAAGGATTTTGTCCTCCCTTCATATATGAAATACTGACTTCAAGAATATCCTGCCTTGGCTCGGCGCCTGTGGCTCAACGGGCTAAGACACGTACGGGCCAGCCACGTACACCTGAGCTGGTGGGTTCGAATCCAGCCCGGACCTGCCAAGCAACAATGACGGCTGCAACCAAAAAATGGCCGGGCTTTGTGGCGGGCGCCGCCTGTAGTCCCAGCTACTTGGGAGGCGGAGGCAAGA
>CAUYRH010076047.1:0-31772 GCA_963574655.1 Perodicticus potto | reverse complement strand
TATTAACAAGATACAAGATTATTATTATTTATTTACAGACGACAAACATGATTTGAGTATTACAACTGTAATACTCAAATCATGTTTGACTTCTGTAAATACAAGAGACACAAGATACAAGATAACAAATGTTATTGTATTGGTATATACTGAGGATTAAAATTTTAATATAGTATTTTTCTTTCTTAAAATGCGTATACTTTTTTTGGCAATCTGTATATTAGTTAATGTCTCATCTGAGACTAAACCAGTCGACATGTCTAATGCTGAAAAAAAAATTTTTTACATAGCACTGAAATTGGCTAATATAGTTAGAATTTTTGTGACTATAGTCATGAAGAGAATTGTTCTGTAATTTTCTTCCTCTGTGTGCCAGGTTCATGCTGGCCTCCACTGTCAGAAAGAATTCTCCAAATGTGGAAATTTCTGTTCGAAATGTGTGGTAGAATTCACCAGGGAGATGATGTCAGTGTATAGCTCCTGCCTTCTTGTGGGTTACAGTATTACATTGTTTAGAATTCTAGTTTATCAATAATGTTTTCTAAGTGTATCCCACATATATTTTTCTTAGTGGCTGTTCTATATTACATCTACAAAATATATCATGATCTACAGGTGACATCATGAGACTAGTTTGAGTGAAGTATGGCAAACCGTGATATTGCTTCACACTGCCCTGTTCACGTTATAATTGTCTAAAATATATTCCTCCGCATACACTAGAGCCACATCAGACAGCGTTATGATTTTTGCTTTGACCATGAAGCTTAATTTAGAAAATCGAAGAGAAAGAAAGCTTAAAGTATTTATCCATATTTTTGTTCACAGTGTTTCTACCCTCCTGATACTGCAACATTCTTTGGGTTTTTTCATTTGTTGCTGTTCTCTTTAGATTTACTTTTTCTAGGATTTTTTTTTTTTTTAGGGTAGATTTGCCAGTGACAAATTTTCTTGATTCTCCTTCATCTGAGAATATCTTGATTTCCTCTTAATCCCTAAAGAATATATCTGAGGGATATAAGGATCCTGGGTTGATGGTCAGCATTTGAAAATTACGTGCCTCTTCCTTGTGGCTTCCATGATATTTGAGAGGAATCCATTGTTATTCAAATTATTTTCCCTCAGTAGACAAGGTGTCATTTTTCTCTGGTTGCGTTCAAGATATGGTCTCTGTCTTTAGTGTTCAGCATTTTAACTATGACATGTCTTGACAGGTATCTTTGGGTACATTCTGTTTGAAATTCATGTACCTACTTGAATTGGGTGTATGTCTCTTATCAAAAGCTTTCAGCCAATATTTCGTCAAGTGCCTTTTTAGCTCTGGCCTCTTTTTCTCCAAAGACTCCAATGACACAGAATTTAGATATTTTATTGCAGTCCCACAGGTCCTTGAAGCTCTGTTCACTTTTCTAGTTGGTTTTCTCTATGTGATTGAGTTAGGCGGTTTTCATTATTCTGTCTTTAGTTCTCTAATTCTTTCCTCTTTCCCCTTCATTTTGCCTTTGGGCCTATCTACTGAGCTTTTCATTTATTGTGTTTCCCAGTTGTAAAATTTCCATTTGTTTTGCTGAACTTTCTTTGCTGAGGCTTTGTATTTTCTCATTTGGTTCATAGTCACTCATTGATTCTTTATAATTCTTCTTTTTTTTTTTTTAACCATAGCTGCTTTAAAATTTTTATCAGCTAATTCAAAGACTTTTGTTATTTCACAGTTAGCATCCATGAATGTCTTTTCATTTAGTTTGAAGTCTTCTTGGTTGGTATGAAGAGCAATGTTTTATTGTGATCTGTGCATTTTTATAATTATAAGATTCTAGAACTTACTTAAAACTTCTCTTTTATTTAGCATTCTCTGACAGTGCTCCAGCAAGGAAATTCAGGGCAAGAAGGACAACTACGCAGATTCCCTACTAAGCCTTAGTTCATATTCTAGGGGGAAAGGGATTCTTTGTTGGTGCCAGGTGGCTGTGAATCTCACCAAAGAGTCTACACAGTTTTTGCTGTGGTGTTTGCCTGGAATAGGTTAATTATTATATTGCTAGGCTGCCTGTTTTCTTGTCCTCTAGCTAGAAAGAACAAGCTTTGCTGAGGCTTTCTTTCCCACTTCTTGCATTTTAGAGATGCTGACTTCTGCAACTCCAAGTTTACAATATCAGAGGCTGAATGAAAACTAAGAAACTCACCGCTATGTTATTCATAAGGGCCTGAAGTCTCTGTCCAGTCTACCCTCTTTTCTTTACCTTTCTGAGTCTTCTTATGTTTGTTATTTCTTACATTAGGTCTAGGGATTTAGTTATTCTTAAGAAGAAGAATATGGCAAAGTCTATCTACTCCATTTTGCAGAAATTAAACCATCCAATTAACTTTTAATTTCAAGATTTTAATAAACTAGTTCTAAAATGCTCATTTTGTTCCCTTTTTAGATTTGGTCTACAAATTCCATCATTTGAATCTATTTCTATGACTGCTTTTTCTATTGATTAGCATTTATTTTATATTGCTTCTTTAAATATCTCTTAATTGATTATTATTAACGAGACATAGTATTTAAAAGATCCCCATAAGTGAAGTACATATTGCTCCCCACATGGGAACTAGGCAACCAGACAATGGCACCTGAAAATGACCACTTTAGTCCAAACGATTGAACTGTGTTGGAACTAGGTTGTGGGTTTTTTTGTTAGTTTCAACTTACCACTTGTTTCAAATATTTTTAGAAGAAGATCTTTTCTTCATGTATTGCAATCCCTTTTCTCTTGCAAGATCTAAGAACTGTAAGACCATAGAAAGCTCTTATTGCTTTCCGGTCCTGACTTATCTTCTGCTCTGCCACGGCAAAATATTCAACGAAAGTCCTATGGGGAAAAACCAGCAAGAAGAGAGAATTAGCTTTGTGTTTGGGGATCCTATAGCTCTAATATGTCATCCAGCCAACCCCCAATGTCATTAAATCTTTTGTTTCTCCTTACTCCAGGAAGGTGTCTGTACCTTTGGCAGGCCTGATTTTCAGCCCGCCTGTACCTAGCCTTGGCAGACCCCACAGAGAGGAGAGTGACAGGCAATCTCCACTTACTTAGAAATATTCTGCCCTTCGGATGTAATTTCTTCAGACATTTTTATATCCAAAGTTCTTGTATAATGTTAAAAATAGATAATTTTAATTCTTTTTTTTTCCTCTATTACAGTATAAGTAACACAGCAGGTACGTTGCAAATTTCTATATTCCAGGGGAATCTGGATGTCCTAATATGATGTTTTGAGAGGGTAGTGAAGTTTTATGTGATTTGTTCATAGATGACTTCTAACAGTTACAAGCTAATGAACTGCATTTGTATTATGACTATACAACAATTAGTACTAAAGAGCCAAGTAATATGCTAGCTTTAGATTTTTCCCTCCCAGAATTTAATACATATCTACTTTGCAACTCATGGAGAATAGTTCTATGGTTAAGTCCAGGGTTTTCTTTTTTTTTTTTTATACTCCACAAAATTCTTTTACTCTATTTTCAGTTGATCTCTCATTTTACTTACTGCATCTAATTATTCTTCCCCAGTCCTTTCACTCCAACTAGCTCTCTAGTCCCATTTTCAGCCACAACTCTGGAATTTTCTGTGCTCTTCTGGAATATCTGTTAGTCGGAACCACAAGATTATCTTTGTCTTTTATATTTTACTTAGTATGTACTAAATACAGACTAAATATAAATACAGACTAAATAAAATACTTCTAAACTATTTTCTAGGAGATTTTCTTAAATTATACTTGTAAATAAAATTTATATAAATATCTATTGACGTATTCAAATTCAATTATGCTTTCTTATTTGTATTTGATACTTTTTCCCCTTTCAGGGAAGCCTATTCTCTTTTATTAAAGCAAAATTTTCCAAATTGCTTTAGGGGCATTAATTTGAATATTTTCCAAGTATTCTTCTATTCCTCAAATATCTCCTTTTCCTATGGGACGTCCCCCCCCTTTCTTTAAAATAGGTATTTGGATGTTTCTCCTTTGCATTGGGGAATTTTTGCTAATGCCTAGTGATGCTTATGGTCCATTTAATTATGAGACTATAACAAATATGACCATGAACCCTGCTTAGGGCTTGGCAGATTTTGCTTAGCATGATCGGGCAGAGAACTGGTGGTTAAGTTTTTTGATCCCTAAGTTACAGAATATGCATTGCTTAGTGCTGGGGTGCCCTCTCCTCCACTGACTACCCTAGTTCTCCCTCAAGGAGGTGGTACAGTTTATTTAAAGAGACTGACTGAAACTTTTTGTCATTTTTCTCTTCTTCATATGGACTAAATCCTCATATGTCAGGGAATGTTTGTGAAGACATAAGAAAGAGTCAGAGAGATTAACTGATTCTTCCGCTGTCTTTAATTATATCTCATTCTTACTCTTTGTAGACAGTATTTTCAACTGTCAAGCCCTACTGAGATTCTGCACAGAAAATCTGTTTCATGGATTTTGGCTGAAGTGTCCTCAACTTTGCTTTTCTCTGTTTTGCTTTAATTGGTCATCAATCCCTAAGATGGTTTTTGTTTGTTTTTCCAGAAAGAATAGTTCTATGAAATAACTAGATTGATGTACTCTTGTTCTACTCCTCTTTGTTTTTTTGGTTTATACTCCTTTATCTGTGTTTTCTTTTATTTGAAACTGTGTGAGTATAGAGAAGGAAGAGAAACATATACTCATTCCACCATCTTGAAAGAGAATATTTTAAAATTGTTTGAAAATTCTCCTATGTTAAATCATAAAATTACATTATAATTATATAGTTATTTCTTGGCTATAGTCACTATCCTATTCTCTCTGGAGGAATGACGAGACACAGCACCTCCAAAGCCATTCTAATTAAAGAAGAACTATGGTATTGAAAAATAATTTCATCTACTTGTTATGATTTTGGGAGACAAAATGAGAATTGCTCGGATGGTAACTTCCCTCTCTGTTTCTAAATATTTTAATGCACTAAATATAAAAAAAAAATCTCAAAAGTACCTATGAAAAAATATAAACGCTTAGCTAAATATATATGTACATTTATATATAAAATCTGAAATATGCAGGGTAGCCATAAAGTTCATATGCAATTCAAAATAGTGTACAGTTTAAAATTGCACAGGAACTTTATGACCACCCTGTATATACCTGTCTTCAACTAAAATCAAAATTGTATCAAAGAGTTAGATACAATTAGGCAGAAGATGATAAATTATCCACTGACAAGTTGATTCTTCTGAGATAAAAGCATCAAAGCATTGAAGAGAAAAAGAAATCAATATAATTTCCTAGCTCCCATCTATATTGTGCATTTCTTCTGTGTGACTCACTCACTGTCATTTCAGTTTTATATAACAAAATATGGCATCTCAATGGCTTTACAAAACAAAGGATATGTATTATCTCTGAAAACAAGAAGCCCATGAGACCTTTAAAGGTCATTACTATACTCAAAAACTCAATTTCATTCTTTCCAATCGGTCATCCTCAGCATATAGGCTTATCTTCTCTTGTTGTGACATGGACACGTGACAATGACCACTGAAAGGTGAGCCATTTGTATGCACACATTTGGTCACATTTGGTCTCCTGATCTATCCTTTTATAATTCACTGTATATAAAAGAAATGTAAGGGATGGGTGGCAGAGTATGGGTGAAAATGTAACAAGACACAAGCAACCTTGTTCTCATATTCACATGGGAATATGCAGTAATGAAAAGGAGAGAGAAATGTCACATTTTTTCGCTTGAGCACCAAAAAATCCACCTGGGCATTGAAAGCTCTAAAGAGGTCTCTCCTATCTTTGGTCTTTTAAGAGCACTAACACATCAGCAATGTTGGGAGAAGGGCTGATAGGGCGAGCAGGAAGTAGTACACCACAAATATAGCTGATGTGTGAAAGAATAAGGGAGGAAGAAGTAAAGATTTCTCATGATGCCGTCACATCAGAGGCATCGGCATCACTAGAGTTGTTCTACAAAATAAGGAGGAGAAAATGACAGATGTCTCAGAAAAAGCTGACAGGGCCCACTCTGGAGTACATGTGACATGCCATCTCAAGATTTTCTTTTGTAGAAGATGTTCTGTACTAACAATAGAATAGAAGTCACACCCATTTTAGAGATGTGTCTCCTTGGGTGAAACTCTTTCTTTTCCCTTCTATGAACTTCTTTCAATAAACTTTTACGTTGAACTTATAGTAGAATGAATGACTAACCCAATCGTCATTTCATCTATGGCATTATTAACATATTTTGTGATTTTTGTTTTTTAAGTAAGAAGCCATAATATTATACAAATAACTCTCCATTAACAGAGTAATGAGGGAGTTGGTAGCTGTTGGGGAGACTATGAATGACCTCAACTCATAGATAAAGCATAAAGTAGATTTTAAAAAAAAGAAGTGGGAATGAAATTCTAGATTCCAATTTATAATGAAACATTCTCCTTTGGTAATGGCCTTGGTGTGCATTGTACAGGGTGTGTCCTCAGTGGCCATGCCTCTGCTACTTGACTCTGTACTCCTTGGCATTGAAGGACAGATAACTGACCCAGGATGGAATATCTGCATCCTCTCTGGGTCATATTTGAAACATGAAGGCAGAGAAATAAGAATCAGGAAGTCATTGGAATAGAATCAACAGTGCCTAGTGACAGACTAAGCATCTGCTTAGAATATCAGCAAAATAGAGGCAGTGAAAATTGGCTAAATCTGCAATATTGCATGTCAAAATGAAACAAAATATTAAACATTTAAAATTTTTATATTCCTCAAAAAACCCAAGGTGGTAGTAAAAGAATGAGAATCTTTTGAGCTTTTAAAATATTGTTTTATTGATAGTGATATATATGTGTTCATATATAGCAAAACTATTTATAAGGTTTAAATTACATAAAGGGAAGTCAGTACCCTACATTTTTCAGAGCTTAGTTTCTGTAAAGTTCTTCAATTTTTTATTTCTTGTAAAGTTCTAATCACTTCTTTAGTTTAAGTTCCCATAGCCACTTTGATCTCTGTTCTTCCTAATGTGCAGATATTCTGTTTTCCTTTGATTTCCTGAGCTCATCTAGTATCCTTCCAAAATCCATTTGTTTAGGAACCTCCAAGGTTTATAAAGATTATAAAAATCAGAAGTAAGGAAATATAGATCTCCTATACTTGTTCAATGTCCTGCAGTTTATAAAGTGCTTTCATACAACTATTTCATTCTTTCAGAACCCTAGGAGGTACTCTCTCTGTCAAATCAAACCAGATGGCTTGGAAACCTGATTAAAAATAAAGAATATAGATAAAATGGCAGGCTAAAGATATATAACCTGGAGTCCAATTCAGGCAAAGCCAAAAATCTAACATAGTAGAACCTTTGTAAGTTGACTATCTAAGGGACTATTAACAAACTGGTCAACATACAGAGGTGGTCAACATAAGGAACATAATTATGTACATGTACTTTCTTGTACAGCTTTTTAAAAAGATCATATGAAATTACACATAATCAAAACACAATAAAATAATACATATCATTCAAAATTAATACATTTACTGTTTTCTCTTGGTTTAATCACTCTTTCTGAAAAAGAGTCAATCTTATTCTTATTACAAACATAAGTGGAGAAAGCAGTCTCAATGCTGGCTATACACTCAGCTTACCTGGGCATTTCTCCACAGCAACTGACTCCAATTGCATCATCAGATTCCTGGCATCCTCTTCTTTTAGAGTCTCTGCAATTTCTTCATCATCTTAGCTTACTGTTTCCTCTTCATCAGCTGCTTCATGCACTTTTACACTGGTTTGTACCTTGGTCAATATCACTTGGAAAATTGTTTCTGGGTCAGGTTCATTACCAGTTTCCACCTCATTATCTGTTGTAACAAAACCTTAAAAATCTATTCCTTCAAATTCTGCCTTGGGATACAAACTGTCTGATGGACCAAAACACCGTACTGATGGGTTGTGACAAATCTAACTTTCTTGAAACACTTCTGTATCATTTCTGGCTGAACTTTATTCCAAGCAGAACTGATCAGAGGACAGAAACCAGATAATTAACTGATGTAACAGATGAACTTGCTTCCAAAGGCGGAGCACCAGTTTGTGTCTTAGTGACAACCCACTGTAGCACCTGGGCCCAGTAGTGCATTTTGAAAGTTGTTATCATGCCTTGGTCAAGAGGTTGGATTTTTGAGGTAATTTTTGGAGTCAGAAATTTCAGTATCAGATTTGTGAGATGATTAACTTGTGGGTAGCCAGGATAGTTGCCTATTGTCAGTAGAATAGACAGTTTCTTCCTCATTTCTAGGTTGATACTACCTCCCCATTTCTCAATAGGACACCAGTCACCTTTGCATATTTATTTGATCTCCAAGTGATGGGAAATTCTTTGGGCTTCAGGTTCTTGAAGGTTCATGGGTTCGTCAATCACCAAGGGCTTTAGTTTTTCTTTGGTTGAGCTGACACAAAGAAAAACTGAATCATTCTTTGGAAGTTTTCCACTCTTATATTTGTAACCCTTCATGACAAGGTTCCTGTCAGGTATCATCTTGAAAAAGAGCTCACACTTGTCACGAATTTTCAATGAACTATTCCACAAGTTCTACCGGAACTAGATTGGTCCCACCACACTAGACTTTCTGGGAGATCTGGTGCCACAGTTTAAATTTCTTGAGCCAACCACTTGATGCTTGGAAATCTGACATCCTGAATTCCTGTGCAAAATTTTTAGCAACTTCTTGGACATCAGCACGGAGACTGGGGCATTACCTGCCCTCATTTGTTTGAACCAACTTAATGTGGCTTCATTGACTTTGATAAGGGAAGTTTTCCTCCTTTTACTCTGTAGGTCCCTGCTTTCTTTTCCATATCTCTCCAAGTACTCATGTTAACATTTTTATATGTTGCTAACTGTGGCCTTCCTAACACCTAAATGTTCCACTCTCTTTGACTGCCACTTTCCAGAAAATGTAGATAATCCTTGTCCTTCAATGTCAGCTCTTTGAGTTCTTTCCTTTGGACATCATATCTCAACTAACCATAAAATTTTTCAGTTTGTAGGATATACCTACAGGCCAGACCAGTCCTTCGTGTAGAAAAATATCTTCCACAACACATGATAAACAATAGGACATTAGGCCTCATCCAAACTGTAGTATAATAAGACCTGAAAAAGAACTTATACTAAAGAAAAAATAAAACACCTTCTACCTCTTGATGTAGAGTGAACTCAACTGGTCAAGTTATAGAGCATAAATTAATATTGTGTGTCACAGTCTAAGTGGTCAAGAATCTTACAGAGATAGTCAGTATATAGAGGTCAATCTTCCATTGAAAACATTGGTGCATGTCCAGTCTATGAAAATTAGGTCACTTAAGGAGGTGGTCAATGTAGGGAAAGTGATCAACTATGGAGTTTTTAATGTATTTTACTTAAACTAACTACTTAATACTTTAATGTATTTTACTTAAATTAGTCCATTTTTGTTGTTTGCAACCAAGAAAATTTCTAATAATAAAGTAATACCAAATAGATCTGTTTTTAGTAAAACTGTATCTAATATTTACTAATGTGTTTTATCAGTTAAAGATATCACCTAAAAATTTGCCAGTATAATAATTCAGTAATGCTAAAAGTCACATAAATAGTGGTGTTGGAACCCACAAGGCCAAACTTCTTCTTAAGTCACTGAGTAGATGGTGTTGTTTGCTTCTGTCTCAGTTTAGTTTCTTAATAGAGAGATAAGAAATATTCTAGAAAGGTACATATATGTTTGTTAGAATGAATGAGACTTCATGCCCTGCAATTAATACAATACAAGGCTATAGATCGTTATGCAATTCTAAACAATAGACATCGTCTAAGATGTAGAATTTGTACTGATTTTTAGTTATTTTGTTTTTATAAATGTACTGTTTTATTTTGTTCCATGTTTAATTCAAAAATTACTCAATTTTTCTCCATTCTCTACAAGTTCACCACCATGCCACAAACCCATAATGAAGAATTGACTATTTTAACATCAGGATAAGAGTGATTTAAGCAACTAGTATGAAAAAATAGGAAACATAGAGAATCAGTATCCTTTCTTGGTCCTACCTGTTCTAACTAAGTGACTATAAACAGTCCTTCCAATAGGTACCTACCCTATGGAGAGCTATTTGCTTTTCTCTGGATCTTAGATGTTTTATTTTATTTTCACTAAATCTACTTACAACAATTGATTATCACAGATTTCCTGATATTATCCAAACCATGATACAAAGGAAACACACCAAAAGTAACTTTTAATAATTGTTGTCTTTCTCTTTCTTCCTAGGAAACATCTTCTTGCTCCTAATATTGCAAACTGCTTCTGATTTACAGCTCGGGATACTTTAGGTAATACCAATAACTTCAGGGTCAGTACTGCCTGCAGAACACAGCCTTGTTAATCAGTCAAAATGATTTCGTGTGTTTTCTTAGAAGTATCAGAAAGGGCAAAGGATTTATGAGTGATATCATTTTATGTGCCACTGTGGCATACAGTATTGTCATCACATGTTAAAACCGGCAATGGTCATTTTGATTTTTAATCATGGGCTTATCTACTTCATGCTGTCTGTGTCCGACCACCCCCCTCCAATATAAAAGATATCTGAAGACATTTTTTATGGTCATTTAAAACGCTTTTAGTCATTATAAGTTTTTTAATTTTTTCATAACCAACCAAAATAAAGTGCCACTTTTTACAGATCATGTCTTTCTCACTTAAATTCCAAATAAAAACCTTTAGGGCTGTTGAAATAAGAGCATTTTAAAGGTAGACAGGGTTCTTATAAATAGCTACCACTGAAGAGACGTATTTGCCTCATTTTTCCAGGAGTTTTTCTTTTGTATAATTTTATTCAAGAGAGAGCTTAGATTTTAGGTGGTGATTCATTCACATATCAGAAATTCAATAAAAATTCCATAGCCAAAAAGACAGACTGATAGAAAAGGAGCAAGGGAAGGATAAGCGTAAGTTAAAACACATCACCATAGATCATTTGTCCCCCCAGCACCCTCTGCATAAGCCATATTCATTTCTCCAATACAGTTGCTTTAGGAAAGGAGAAAGTTAAGCCCTCATTCACTGTTGTTGTCTGGGGGTGAAGGAAAACAGTCATTTATCCATTTAATTGAGCCATCATTTGTCTTTTCACTCTTTTAACATTTAGCCAAGGAACACTCATGGAATCACACAGTACTAGGGTAACTTGTCAGAGGCTCCAAATTTTAAGATTTTTACAGTTGTCTGAGTAAGAGAAATAACAAGTAATAATAGCATTAGCAAAAAATGAAACTACTGGTAGCCCTAAAGGGCCAGTGGTCAGCCTGTTGCTTCAGATTTCACAGAAAAGCCTTCCCGGGGACATTTTCTTAGTCCCAGCATGTAGCACAGTTCCTAGGGACATCGGGAAAAGCCTTCCCGGGAACATCGTCTTAGTCTCATGTAGCACAGTCCCTATAGCAGGCAGTTGTCCTGAGCATAATTACAGCAGCTTTCAATCTCCCAGAGATTTCCCTGGGAGTCATGTCTCTTACCTTGACCTCTGCCACCTACCCTCTTCTTTAGCTGAATAATCCCTATGATTGACATTTGGCCACTATTGTGCCAATCACAATACCCACTCCCTGACCACAGCACTTGGTCTAAGAAGTACATGATCCAAGCTAGAAAAACTAGGGTTCTTCTCTATTACTCATTTATTATTTATTAACTTTGTAAGAAGAAAGCTCATTCTTTCCAGGTTTCTTAACTCCTATACCCAACACCTAGTACAGTGCTATGGTTTGAATGTGTTCTCCAAAGTTTGTATGTTGAAAACTGAATCTCTAATGCAACAATGTTGAGAGGTGGAACCTTTGAGGGGTGATTAGGTCATGAAGGCTCTGCCCTTGTAAATGGATCAATGGCATTTTTAAGGGTGAGTTTGGACCCCTTCCTCTCTTGCCCTTCCACCTCTGCCATTTTGAATTTCCCAACCTCTAGAACTTCAGCTAAATGAAATTCTGACCCTTCTAAGCTATCCAGACTGTAGGATCCTGCTACAGTAGTGCAAAATGGACTAGGACACAGATGGATAAACATTTAGTGAGTTCTAGACATGCATGTGTTAAAAATATAATTGTTTAGTTGGGAAACTGCTAGGGTATGAATCTGGAACTTATAGTAATTAGATTTTTCACTTCCTAGAGAAACCCAATCTAGAAAGAAGATATTGAAAGGCAGAGAGAAAGTGTGAAGAAAGAGAGAAAGAGCAAGAGAATCCCAAAGATATTTATGAGCCCAGTCCTACCATCTCTAATACCCACTTAATTTCTTGCCTTTCCCATTTAAATGTTTTAACGACCTAACTAAAGTTATTGGCCCCTGGAAGAACCCTCATACTATGTTCAATACATACTTGTTGACAGACTGAATTAGTGAATTAATGAATGAACAAATGATGCACATCTCTGCAGAGGATACAGGAAGCCTAAAACAAGCAGATGTGCCAGAGCTTGGAATTTTTGCCAGAGCACTCATTCTCTCCTTCTGTTTTTATTGCAGAGGCTAGAAACTTCCTTGAAACTAAAAGTCTATGAATTAGATTCACTCAAGGACTGGCATACAGGTATGGGGGATGTGTGAGGGTGAAGTGAGGCTGGACTTATGGTTGCCTCCTGCTGGTCCTGGGAATTAAGGTGGGAACAAATACACGCTCTGCATTCTCCAGTCTGATCAGAAGCTTAAGGAGTATAAGAGGGAGTTGAGGCCAGGTTGGGTGACTTCCCTTAATCTGGCTCCCAGCTTGAAGTGGTGTGTCCTTCAAATTGTAGTCTGACGGGGCTCTCCACTGAATTCCTCTCCTCCAGTCCTTCCTACAGGGTGTGTACACAGAATTCCTTTCTGTTAAACAACTGAACACTTTCTCCTCCCTGTACTGAATCCTGACAGTTGGAATAGGAATATTCAGGGAATTATAAAAGGCTATTGTGATTCTAATGCAAGGAGTCCTAAAAGAGAATGGTAGAGAAAATTTGGCCCCTAGGGAATACTTGGCAATGTCTGGAAATATTTATTTATTTTCACCAGAAGTTGAAAAGGTGGTCTTTTTGATACTTGAAATCTAATGGTTAGAGATCAAGGACGCTGCCAATCTCCCTGCAAGGTGCAAGGCACACCCCAAGTAGTATCCAGGCCAAAATGTCAGTAAGAGCAAGGCTGAGAAATTCTGGACTAAAGGAAGTTTTCAGCAGGTTGTAGCTACAAGATTAAGCTTTTCATTATTAGGAAGAAGCAGATTGTGAAGAGTCATGTATGGTTTTCAGAATTATGGACAGAGCTCCCTCTTTCACTGAACCTCCCTACTAGTCTTTTACTAGATATGGGAGGGTTAAGGTTTTTTTTAAATTTTTTTTTTATTAAATCATAGCTGTGTACATTAATGCAACCATGGGGTACAAAGTGCTGGTTTTATAAACTGGTCAACATAGCCTTCATGGCATTTTCTTAGTTATTGTGTTAAGACATTTATATTCTACATTTAGTAAGTTTCACCTGTACCCTTCCAAGATGCACTGTAGGTGTGTTTTAAAGTCTAGCTTTTAATGTGTAAATCTGAAAAGATTGCATTATCCTTCATTTTCACTATAGACAATGATTGCTAAGAATTTCTTGTCTTTGAGATTAACCACAGCCACTGGTCTTAATAAAAATTTCTTTTAGGGGTTACATACCAAGTTATCATTCGTACCTGATCACAAATGTCTTCAACCTGGAAAACCTATATGGAGGGATCATGCATGGTACCATGTTGAGAGTGATTTGGAATTGTTACTGTTTGATATGCACTTTTGTGACACAATCTACGAAAAGACATTAATTTTAACTCCATCACATGCCTGGAAAAACAGGTGGTTTAAAGTACTTGAGAACAATAAAATTAACAAAGAGACAGGATTAAATACCTCCTTTATTTTTGCTCCAGCACCAATTGTTTTTACAAAACACAAATGAGCAATTCTTGAAGGGATTTGAAACTGTCCTGATTATTTACCATGAAAATCATTCAGGGTTAAAAATGAGGGTTCCTATTTGATAATATACAATCTCTGGTCTTACTAAGGTGAATACAGAATGATACCAGCACAAAGAGACACACAAAGAATACAAATAATACCAGCACAAAGGATAGCTGGGATGGAGAGATTTGAGAAGCTACGAATGAAGAATGAAAGTAAAAGAAATAAAATTTAAATTTAAAAAATGTATGTCGAAATGAACTGTTAGACATTCATTTTGAAGTGCTTTCTCTGTGTTGCAGATGGCTCACGGATTCAGGGCAAACAAAGCCCTAGTTTATGCACACTCTGGGCTGCTTAGTCTTAATAGCCAGAGGGCCCAAACTCCAGGCATTTGAGATGATTCAACTAGATTCTTTTACCTGCCAAAAGCCATCGGATCTATGGACCTTCCATCATAATAATGAAAGTGAAGGAATAGAAGGAAATGTGGGTTGCCTTTGCTTTAACAATTATGTAGAAAGCATTTATCACTAGGAACTGATCATTTAAATTCCAATTAAAATTACCCAATAATTTTTCCTGTTGGGAAAAATGTTTCTGAAGGAAAGAAAGGATATATGAAAATTTCTTAGTTTAATCCAAGAACTTTAATTAAAAAATTAAGCAATGGAAAATTGTGCACAATTTAATCAAGCAGAAATTGTTCAATGGTCTGAGATGTTTAATTCTAGGAAGCAACCTGTTTTTTTGTTAGACACAAGGGTATGACCTCATTGCTCAGAGCTTATTCTCTGCATAATGGCTTGGAGAAAAGAAAGCCAACCAGCATCATCTTTCTGCCTGTCTTACTGTCAGGGGAGAACTAATACTCATGTAGTATGACTTTAAAAAAAAAGTATTAAACTGCATCTTTGAACAATCAAAAATTACATACAAAATGGAATCTGAATAAAAGGCCAAAAGATTTTTCTGTAACAGGAGATCATTCTGCTATTTATCATGTGTCAAAACAGTAGACCAGACTTTTGATTCCCAGGACATTCTATTGCATGCCTACTATGTGCTGTTAGGGGGCTCCAGAAAAAAATGCAGAAGTCAGTAAGAGAATGCTTTTGTTCTAAGTCTAGCAGATAAGATAAAAACAGGAAATAATACAATAAAAATCTGTATGTGGCATAACCAAAGAGTTTCAAGCAAAATTTCAGAGATCCTACCACCAGGGGTGGGAAGGTGTCAGGAAGGGTTTGAGGGTGAGAGTAGTATGGATGGAATCTTAAAGAACTGGAAGAATTTAAACTGATAGATATGGAAGAGAAACTGTTATAGAGAGAAATCAGTAAAGTCAAGAGAATAGAAAACAAAAAAGAGATGGACATGAGCACAGATTAGCACCGTGGTCTGGTTTAGCTCGAACAAATCGAAAATACAGCTGGCAGAGTTAAGTCAGAGACATATGAGACTTCTAGACCTGTAGTGTCCTGAGAAGTCCTCTGGTTTAATTCCATCCTACAGTTAAGAAAACAGCAGCTCAAAAAGGAGAAATTACTTACGCAAGATGATGCCACAAGGCGATGATCCCAGCAGCCAAGGATACATTATGTACTGTGCCTCCTGAATGGCCACTTCCATTGTTCTTTCTATATATTTTGTAGAGTAATCTGGGTGTTCTTAAATGCCAAGACAAAAAGGTTTTACCAATTACTTACTTTGGTAAATTTTAAAGAAACACTAATATCTTTGACAATGGAAGTGACATCACTGAAAATGAATCCTGGGAAATAAAGCAGAAGAAGCATTTTGTAGAAATGCGATGAACAGATTTTTTTAAGCTGGATGAACCTTCCAAAGACCTACTTAGCCTACACACAGATATAAGAACTACCTTTTACATACTTCAGTTTTGATTAACGAGTTTTTAATATAGCTATGAGAATATGTATCAGAAAACCCGATGTAGAAATCAAAGACATCTAAATAGAAAATGCTCAGCCCAATTTGCTGTAAAGTTTTTTCTTTTTCTTAAATAAGACCTGGTCTTAGTGATCTCTGATTCAGTCATATGCATATGAAAACCTTAGATAAACGAATCACTCAAGACAATTATGGGAGCACTCCAGCATTTATTAAGATAGTAACAGTACCATAGTTCATAAACTGTATGTTTTTGGAACAGGAAAAAAACACTTTTTTTTCAGTTTAATAAGAATCGCCATTGTGATTTCATAATATTCTCTAAAACAAAGTACCATACACAGTACGTATGTGTAACTATATAAAATACATGTAATTTGTCACTAATTTAAATAGCAATAAGTGAAATGTATTACTGAAATTGGATTAGACCTAAGTAAAAACTGGAAGTGTTAAGGAATATAATTTCAGTCTCAGTCCAGAAATCATGCTCAAATGCAGTTTGATATCTATTTTTATTTTAATCTCAAAAGTTATTGGCTTATTTCTCTGTTCCTCCACAAATCGATGTTTCATGTGTGGCCTTTTCCCCTAGTGATACTTAAAATGTTTTCTCTCCACTTACACACCAAGTTCTGTTACTGAATCTCAGTCTTCCTTCTCTCTCTTGAAGGAAATGTATTAATAAACATTTATATTTTTCACAATTGAAATGAACATTAAAATATTTGCACAACTTTGATATCATGGTTTTAGTAAGAAATTTTGAGACTAGAATAAAAGTGATTCTCATTTTAGCAATCAGTGCTGTATATCAAGCACTCTGTATGATTATCTCAGTCATTAAAACAATCTTCTAAGTTCATAACTATTATTACCCCTTCTAAAAGGCTAAGCTGCCAGAGTTTTGTCTGGCTTCAGGCTTATGCTCCATTCAAACCAACACCACACTGCCCCCATGGAACAGGGTAATAAGCAGGGGTGGAGCAGTCGTAAGGAAAAGAGACATAACTTGAGACAACTCAAGTAGAGGGGACTTAATGGGGAGAGATTAGTTAACTTTGTGGAAAGGTCTAATGGTGAGAAAGATTGTGGGATATTCAAAGGACAAAAAAAAGGCATAGTATAGTTGGAAAAGAAAGGGACAAGGGGCAGGTAGAAAGCCTGGAAATATAGACAGCAGCCACAGCACGGAGGGCCTTGTAGGTTGTGTATTCAGAACTACTATATGGTAGAGAGCCTGGCACAGGGTGTCCTGGCTAAGATCATAGCCAATGGAAAGCAGCTAGACCTAGTTTCAAAACCCAACTCCCCTTTCAGACAGTAGTGTAATCTTGGCCAATTATGTAAGCAATAATTTCTTCTGTAAAATGGACATAAACCTTTCTAAAGGTTGTGTGATGATTAAGTAAGGTAATATAAAAAAAGCACTCATCATAAGGTGTTCATTAAAAAAGTTTAAGATACATTACTGATTATTATTATGTAACCTTTTCACTATACAGTCATTCCTTGATATATTCAAGGAATTTGTTCCAGGACCCTGGAGGTATTAAAATCCAAAAGGCTCAACTTCCTTATCACGTAGAATTTGAATATAATCTATGTACATCCTCCCATATACTTTCAATCCTCTCTAGATTACTTAGAATACCTAATACAATTAAATGCTATGCAACTTGATGCATTTTTTTGTATTATTTTATTATTTTGCATTGTTATTTTTAATTTTGTTCCAAATATTTTCAGTTCACAGTTAGTTAAATCCACAAATGTCAAACCCACAGATGCAGACAGCAGGCTGTACTTGATTTGCTGTCATAGACCTCCTATGATACATCTAAAGATGTCTTTCACAAACTTTTTTCCAATAGGCTCTTAAGAAGGAAGGTCCTCTAAGAGGAATCTGGTGCCATCAACCTTCAGACATTGCCTCTGTAGGAGCTTCTGTGTGGATAGTTTTTTCATCTTCAATCAACCAATCAGAATTTATTGAACATGCAGTATATTTTCCACACTATGCTGGGCATTGTGGATGGACAAGTATTCACGATGTGTTTCCTAACCTAGGGGAGCTTTCATATGGAGGGAGAAGGAAATGATGGTGGCTGCTACACAGTGTCATTTTGTTTCGGGGAAAAGAAAAGCAAAATAGTTTTCACTGGACACCTATCACAGTCCAAGAAAATGGTCATCAACCTACAATGGTGCCAAGCAGATGATCATCAACCTACATAAAATGGTTCAACTTGATCTTTCAATTTTATGATGGTGCTAAAGGAATACACTATCAGTAGAACCCAAACTTGCATTTTGTTCTTTTCCTGGGTTACTAATAGGAGGTGAGACAATTTCTCATGACGTTGAGCTAACGGCAGTGAGCTAATGGCAGTACGCTGTATGTAGTGGAGGGTATGCGATCAGTCAACCATGCGATCGAGAGGATAAGTACTCTGCACTATATACAGTGTACTGTGTTGACAAATGATTTTGTCCAGCTGTTGGCTAATGTAAGTGTTCTGAGCATGTCTAAGGCATGCTAGGCTAAGCTATGATGTTCAGTAGGTTAGGTATATTTAATACATTTTCGATGTACAATATTTTCAACTTATGATGATTTTATCAGGTTACAGCTCCAAAATAAGTCAAAGAGCATCTGTAGATGATTCTGGGCATTGCTATCAGATCTTGGTTCTTTTTTTTTTTTTTTTTTGAGACAGAGCCTCAAGCTGTCACCCTGGGTAGAGTGCCCTGGCATCACAGCTCACAGCAACCTCTAATTCCCAGGCTCAAGCTAGTCTCTTGCCTCTGCCTCCCAAGTAGCTGGGACTACAGGCACCGGCCACAACGCCCGGCCATTTTTTGATTGCAGCCATCACTGTTGTTTGGCAGGCCCTGGCTGGATTCAAACCCGCCAGCTCAGGTCTACGTGGCTGGCGCCTTAGCCCGTTGAGCCACAGGCACCGAGCCCAGATCTTGGTTCTTAACAGAAGTTTGTAAGTCCATTTTTTCCAATCCTAGGATAGGCAAATGAGCTCAGAATAGTCAAATAGCTTTTCCAAGTACAAGCATTATGAAATGATGACTCATCATTCAAATTCTCACTCTAAACCTAAGCTCTTTCTACCTGCAATGCTTCTTGGCCAAGACTCCAAACTACGTAGGTTTGGGTCTAATAGAATGAAAATCATGGAGTTATCTTTGGGGTTAGCAACAAAAAAGTCACTGGTGACCTTGATGAGATTAGTTTAGGAAAGCAAAAGAAGGTATTGGGGGAACAGTGAACAAAAACAATGGTCTGAAAGGCTATAAAGTTGGGGAAGGGATTGTTTTACTTTTCATTTTATTGGATTTTTCTATAGCAATGAAAACTTAATTCTTCCCTTTTCACTATTTTTTGTGACAACTCTGGCTCAGACTCTGAGGGTTCCTCTTTTGCTTCTTTCCCTTAAACTTTTAGAGTTCTGGGGTACTCTGAATCCATGCTCAGTGGGATAATTCAAACCTAGCTATACGTGAGATCTTATTTAATCTTCCCCCAAATAATTTGATACAGGTGTCATCTTGTAGATGAAAAATACCACCACCATCACCGAAAAAAATCCTCAAGCCCCAAGGAATGATTTATCAATCTAAAGCCATACAACTAGCAAGTGATGGCCATTGGATTAGGATTAAGTACAGTTTGACAGCATAGTTCACATGTGCTTTTACCATACCAAATTTTCACGAGTTGCTAAAGCATGTAATTTAGACACAGGCCACTTGTCTAAATTCTCAAGGCTCAGGCTGGCCACAACCTTCCACGCTTCAACTAGTCATGGAGAGTTAGTTGTCACCTGGCACTACCTAAACATTAGGGGAGATTAGTACCTTAAATTTCTGTACAAGCTAGCTCTAGAAATAGCCCAAATTACAGACATTAAATTAAGAGGTAAAACAACCATATCTAAACAGCGAACCGTTTGTGTCCTGTAAAAGCTTAGACCTGACTTCTAGACTACCTAGAAATAACTAACTCCTAAAAGAAGCACAAAATCCCAATATACTCCCTACTTGACTGCTGAATTTAGAAATCATTATAAATCTGTGACATATTGTGACTCAGACTATCAGCTGTCCAAAGTTAGTTCCTCTTGAGAATGAAAACAGTTACTGATCCATCAAAATGTTGACCAGCCTTTCGCAATACGTCAGTGATAATAAATGAACTAAAATCCACACTATAATTTTCCCTGCTCATGTGCACTCTGCCCCGACAATATCTCCACCGACTCCTGAATTCTTCCCGCATGTACTACCTTTGATCTTCAAAGGTAGAAGGTGGTAAGTGAAATAGGACGTGGAGTACAAGCAGGTCTCTACAAGAAGCTTTGTCAGAAGCTCTAATTTTTCTTGCCTTGCTTGGTTTTTGTTGTAATGATTGGAATAAAACAAGGACGCTTTTCAGTGATAGAATTAAGACCTCTCTTCAGAGTAAATCTGTCTTTACTTGGCGTCCTTTCAAGTGCGTGAGAAGAGCTTTTAGACAAGTTTGTTTAATCACTCGGAATACGTCATGTTAACTCAAGGAAGAAGCAAAGTGCCTGAAAAGCCAGGATAAACTGTGCATAACTTTTTTCTCCTCCTCACAAAATCAGGTTCCAATAAAAACTGTCTTTACTGCCTGACGCTAATGTGTAAGTTAGTGAAAGATTATGGTCTAGTTTTTATAGCATTTTATGTAGTATTTGACAATCCGTAGGGACCTTGCCTGTTAGTCCTTTACAAATAGAAAATGTAATTTTAAATTTCACTTTATCATGGTAATAGGCTATAGAACTTTCTTTCTAAAGTCTACAGACCATCCTGTCACCTTAGGGAGCCTCAAACAACCTAACTTAATCACCTCATGGTGACTCATTGCCCCCTGCCTACTCCTTTGAAAATATATAAATCCTAATTATTTTGAAAGCCCTTTTCTAGAAAATGAGATTGATTTCTTTTTCTTTTGTACACATTTAAGCTAAGTGTACACACCTATGCACACATCCACAGGCAAAATAGATAGGAAGAGATTCTTGGTCTTGGAAGGATTGTATTTCTTTCACATATTCTCTCTGATACTCTTCCTTCCTTGTGCGGTAAGGTCTCTTCAATAAAGAAGCTGGCTCCAAGCTAGCAGCCAATCAGACAAATCCCCAACAAGGGCAATAAAATAGTAACAGTCACTTGCAGTGTGATGCTAAGTAAACGTGTAGTGAGTCAGACACACACCATCCCAAGCAATAGGTAATTTTGTTGGTCCATTATTAAATACATGAGACTGTTTTTGATAACGTTTTGTTGATGATGGAAAAAAAAGCTCAGAGAAATTGACTTGCTCAAGTTTTCAAGGCAAATCTTTGACAAGAGTTGACATTGTATCTTAATTATTTAGTGAACTTACCTCTCCAATAGACCTCACTGTGATCAAAATTGTTAAGTAACTTGCATACTTTCTAAACAGATTACATCTTGCCCGTATTGGAGTTATTTCTCATTTAATCAGATATTACATTTAACTAGAACATTGTTATTAACAGTTAATCACGGGATATTTATCAGTTCCTGTAGCGTGATACTCCATGCGGGGCACCGCCATGGCACTTCTCCTGTCGGAACTAAGCAATAGGAGAAATATGCTCTTTGCAATTCCCATTGTTCCCCGCCAATGGTGCAAGATTGTGATGGTCTCAGGCTAAATTTCTCCTAGGGTCTATAGATGCCAAAACCCAATCCGGGAGCTCACATAAGCCATTTTAGAGATGAGCCACACTATGGAACTATCTTGGAACCTGGGGTTACAGTTCAGCATTTGCTTCATAATAATGCTACAGTTTCCTGGACTATCTTCCCTGAATATCATTTCGCCAATTTACAGATTGTATGATTAAAATTACACCTCAGCTAGTCAACCTAAGTTTTAGAGTATCAATACCTCAAAACTTGTCTTAAACTATTCCAAAGTTTCAACAATAGAATTCTAATACACACCTAATAGACTGATGGAAGGAACTCTCTGTTTTTTTCTCTAATTTGCTTCTTTAAATGTGAATGTGTTATAACTTGCAGCTGAATACTTCCATAAAGATAATTACATATGGCAAGACAGAAAAACTTTTTGAAAAAAATAAAAAAAAATTCCCTTGAATATGTGCCTGAATTCATTTACAACTGTTGCTGCTTTAAACACTTCAGGCAGAATAAGTGGATGGCACTAAACAGCTTAGCTGCAATTATTATGGAATGTCTGAGGTATAATTTCCCCTGCGGTTTTGTTAGGCGTACAAAATTCATAATTCTGATTTGTGGCAGGTACTTATTACCCATCACAGGTGGGGATATGCAAATATTATTCTAGTAAGGGTGAACAGCCTTTATTTCAGTATTCAGCTATTAACGAGATTTGTGAGCCTGGTACTCTGGGGCCATTTAATTAATTAGATGGTACAGATAAAATATAAATTGTTTTGTAGGCTACACAATTCCTGTCCTAGGAGGTGTAAAACTGAAGCTAAATGAACTTAGCATAGATTGATTTGTTGTTTTTTTATATAGCTCCCAGTAAATGTAAATCCTGCTCATTATTTTGCTGTATTAATTCCACTCATAATCCTCATATTCTCTGAGTTTCATTAAAATAGATGTTATGTATTTGACTATGTTGTTAAGTGATTTTTATCACTTAATCTTCACATCTGTGGTGGTAAACCTGTCCCGTATAGGGAAATAATGTATCTATAGCAGATTTTTCAGAAGTTTTCTATTTTCTTAAGTAATACATTTTTTGTTAATTTATGATATTATCTGTGTAGAAATGACATCTACTGTGACAAAGCTTGGGATTTGCACAAAATTTAAGAAGAGTTTTATTGTGGCTGGTCAAGAAATAATTGCAACTCATACAATTGTATGGACGTAAGGAGAATATTTCACATGCATTTGATCATATAGGGAGGTAAGTTTACATTCGTATGATCAATTGCAAATACATTTAACTTTTACTTTGCTGTTAAGAGCTTGGCATTGAATGCCTAACAGAACTGTAAGAAGAAGAACTTAACTTCCACTGACATAGTGGGAAAAGGCACTGTGATTGACTAGTGATGTCTGCCACAGGCCTGTCATGAGAGAGTGGGTGCTGCGTGTGTTAGATATTTGCCATCCTTTGTTTATAGCTTTGATGATACCTCAATTATAGCAACATCTTTCATTATAGTGACAATGCTGTTAATTTGACAAGTAAGAAAAAGAAATCACATATTTCATTTTATTTCATTCAGAAGATAATGGATTGAAGTTGTTAAACTGCTTACAAGCCACATCTTCTAATAAGAGATTTGGAAATATTTTATTCAATTTTATTTTGAAATTAGAAAGTAATTATGGAAATAAATGGCTGCTTTTTTTTTCTAAGCTAAAGTTTTGCCTTAAATTGAACTTTGTGCCTTAAATTTTACTTTGAGGTAAAATACTAATTTCTTTCTTCTGACCTTCAGTCCTTCATCTAAAATTGAAAGTTTAGTTAAGCATAATAGTATCTGTCTTCTCTGAGAACTATTTTCTTTTTCTTTCAGCCTCCCTGCACTTCCTATCTTTTTTCATTTCTTAATGAAAAGCAAGTATATTTTTCAAAAGAAAATATAACTTTTAGCACCTTGAATAAATAAAAGAAGGGGTACATAGGGAAATGCAAGAACTGGAGAACAATTTCCCAAAGGGATTTAATAACTGCATTTAAAATAATTGCAAAAGCAGAAGCCCACACATCATGTTGACAACCTTGAATGCAAAGCAAAATACTTAAATGTGGAGATGGAGAGCTTTGTGTTCTAGGTCAGCTTTCAGAAAATGTTTTTAAGCATCTTCTGTTAATCTCCATAAAAATCCATGAAGGGATAAGCTTTATCAATTTAAAAAGAGATTTATAGGTGTTACAACAAGGCATTCTATATCTCCAAGGGAACAAATTAAATGAAGGGTGATAATTATTCAGTTTGAAACGTGTTGTAGAAGCTAAGACAAAATTGAACAATTGGGAAAATATTATTATCAGGAAAACATGCTGAATTTACATTTGAATTATATACTGAAAGTATTAGCCAAGACAATACTAATAAAATATTTAAGTAGTTTATACAGATAATAATAAGATGCCATATTAATGGTGTTCTTTTTTGTGAGGTGGAATTCTTTTGGATTTGTAACCATTAATAGTAAAAATGGGTATAAATTATAAAGCCTAAATTATAATTGTAAAAACAATTTGGCATCTATTATTGGTCCTCATATGATAAATATTCTTAAAATAGTAAAAGAGATTATAAAGATAAAAAAATGCATACAATATTAAATGTGTGTTTAAAAGATGTCTTTGATTTTTTTCTTTTGTATTTTACTCATGAAAGTATTTCATAATATTTTGTATCGTGCGGGTTTCTTCCAAGTTTCAGGCCTTGGTAGGACAGCCATTCAATAGCTGGGGAGTTAAAGTATTTAGAGAAAAAGGATGAATCATTTTCATTTCAGTTCTTTGGAGAACATTGAGTCACTGATGTGTGGATGGGAGATAATGAGCAGATGTCCCATAAGGGGAGAACTTTGGGGTGAAGATCAGGACCTGAACTTACCTTATCTTACCGTTAAACACGCAGTAACATTAAGTGATGAATACATGACTCTACGCACTTGTCAAAATCCTTAAAATTGTATGTCAAAAAAGAATGACTTCAGCACATGCAAACTAAGAAAAAGAAAGCCACTAACAGGATATTGGAGGGAAAATTAAACTGCTAACAAATGTATGGCTTATCTGCACTGAAGGAGAGAGGGATAAAGAGAGCTGACCTACATAACTTTGAAAAACAATGTTGGACTGTAAAACTAAACTCTAAAATTTCATTTAAAAACAAAAAAGTAAAAAAGCTGTAGAACTCAGGTCAAAAAGGAACTCTACATAAACATTCTAGTTCATGTTGTTTTTTTCTCATGGAGGTTCGCGTTAGGCCTTCTGTGGTAGGATAAATAAGGAAAAGGAAAACGGATGGTGGGTGTCAGGTTTCTCACTGTTGGAGCGTAAAGTTACAGATAAGCAAGAACAGAGCGCTAAAATGAACATCATGACACTAAATCAGAGGAGGAGACATCACTGTGGACTTATGTTGAACTTGATATAGATATGGATGGGCAGCTACAGCAACAACCATGGACGCACGTGTATGTAAAAATTAGTATACATACGTGCATTCCCTAGCTTTGCTGGTTTGCAGGGTCTAGAAGCAACGATATCTCAGCACCTCGATCTTGTTTTCTAAACAGGAAAAACCAGGCCTCCCTGGAAAAATGGTTGATTCTAGGATTAGGGCAAGAAAACCATAAGATGAACCTAGTATATATTATTGTAGCAGAAGTAAAGAAGTGCTAAAAACAAAACAAAACAAAACAAAAGGATGGGAATGTTTCAAAGGGACACAAGCCAACTGAAAGAGTTCCCAGTGGCAAAAGCAGGGACATTTTGAGCAACAAAATAAATAATGTAAATAAAAGAAACACTCACGAGTTTATTCAGATATAAATGAATAAGAACAAATCTTCCTTACATAAGAATTATAATTAAGCTTCATTATCTGAAGTAATTAAGTTTCATCAAGAGATAGACCTTAATCTCTCTAGCCCCTTCTTCTATGAATGGGTTAGACTTAGTGACTCACTCCAAATATTAGTGAATGGATTAAAAATATATATATATTACAGTGAAGAAATCTGGCAAACCCTACCTCAACCAGCTGTCTGATGAAAGTGAACCAGCTCTGTCCTGTGGATTCAAGTAACTGTTAATATATATGACCTGATGAGTAGGGCCCTTCACCTCTGATGTAGGCTTTCCAACACATAACCCCGGTCTACTCAAAGAGAGAAAAAAGGAGATAAACCAAAACTAAGGGACACTTTATAAGATACCTGACTAGCTCCCCTAAAACTATCAAGGGCACTAAGAAATTAAAACACAGAAGGGCGCTAAGGAGACATGACAAGTGAATGTTACGTGGTACAATTTCATCTGCAGAGTAAATAATGCGGTATCATATCAGAGTTAGACTGGAACAGAAAAGGACAGAGGATTCACACATCTTTTCAAGAACTTTTTCTATATATTACGTAATATATTAAATTCACAGACATTTATTTGTAACATAATATAAATATGTAAGATTTTTTTCAATTCAAAAACATCTCTTTCACGTTATTTTATACAGGAGCTTCGAGATTTCAGGGTGTTTGAAGTATTCTTGTGCAGTGACTCGTCTGAAATACTCTTATAACCATTTAAAATTGGAATGTAATTAGCTCAATTTGGCCATTCCACAATGTGTCTGTTAAAATATGTAGTGCATGACAAATATATATGATTTTACTTGTCAATTAAAACTTCTAATTCCACTGAAAAGCATTAGAAGCATTATCAGAAGCCACTTCTACACTGAAATAGTGATAATTGAACTATGCCAGAAGGTAACTGCACATCTCAAAAAATGGATCTCCATAGATCCAAACTAAATGTTCCTTCAATTTTTCTGCAGTCAAATCCCAAAACGTGATCACAGAAACATTAATGTGGAAATATGTTATGGGTAGAAGAGAAGTGATGGGAGAAACAGGGAGGGAAAAGTTTGGCTGTGGCTAAGGTATTTGTACTTTTGAAAATTATGATGACAATACATGACAGTGCAGAGATAGCACTAGGTCTCTTGAAAGCCCTAACATCTGAACATCGTAAGACGCCACAATTCAAACTTGAACTTAAGGATGATAAGGAAAAATCATTAAGCTCAAGCCGATAGCAACGTATTCGACCAGATAGCCAATCACTGGTGATCTGGCCCTATTAAATCATAATCTGTACCTTATTTCTTTCCTTGTGTTTATATTAATGCCTTATGTATGTTTCCATTAGGAACATAGAAGCAGGGGAGGGAAGAGAAATACGTAGAAAGGTGAAATTCAGAACAGAGTTGAGCAGACTTCTAGCCATAATAAAATATAGCATTTATTTTAAAAAGCCCTTGTAATTGTGTTCTAGGTACTATTATTAGAGCTTTGTAAGTATTTCTGTATTTTTCAAAAAAATTCTATGAATAAGCCTCATTACTATCTCATTTTCTGATTTAGAAACTGAAGCATAGAGAGATTAATTTTCCCAATTCACAGAGTGAGTAAAGGGCAGAGCTATAATTTAAAGATGATAGGGGCCGAGTGCAGTGGCTTATGCCTGTAATCCCAGCACTCTCGGTGGATTACTTGAGCTTAGGAGTTCAAGAACAGTCTGAGCCAGAGAAAGACCCTGTCTCTAAAAAGTAGCTGGGCATTGGGGTGGGCACCTGTAGTCCCAGCTACTCAGAAGGCTGAGGCAAGAGGATCAGTTGAGCCCCAGAGTCTGAGGTTCCTGTGAGCTATGACACCATGACACTACCCCAGGGTGACTGAGTGAGCCTCTGTCTCCAAAAAAAAGAATTTAAAGATCATAAACCCCACACTTATCCTGTATATTTTTTAGAAAGAAGAATAAAAGAAAAAGATGGAATAAACCCAGCAGAAATTACGAAGTGATGACCCCATGTGAAACCTGGCACTCTGATTGTGTCTATGATTGTGTCTACAAGTCAATAAATTCACATTAGAATTTGAACACTTTGGGATGGGTCAGGCCATTCAGTTTGGTGAGTCTCCACAATTCTTCAATTTGCTACCCTGCTGCTCAACCTTAGTATATTGCTTGTCTGGCCTGAAAGTATTTGTATTTCATACAAAGAAAATGAAGTAAAAAATTGAGATGAGGGAATAATGAAAAGAGAGAGAGAAATCAGAGTCTAAAGAGTACAGGGGGCAGGAAGAAATTCAGAAAGCACACAGATGAGAAGACTGTGAGAGGGGACCAGCCCTGTGCTTCAACTAATAAAATGTTATAAGGAAAAAAGAAAGTTGCCATCCCTATATTGCTCTCCCCCGAAATAAGAAGGAAAGAAGGGACGAGGAAGCAAAAATACATTCTGTTCCCCTCTTGTCTCGCTCAGTTTAGCCCATAGATGAAATTCCAGCAACAGAAATAATCCCCTCCAACCTTTCTCCACTCCTCTCCAGGACTCTCATCTGGGCTTTAGACCAGTCGGGTTTTTTTGCGTTTTGGACCAACCTACAGCCATCTGGAAAGGATTCTCTGAGCCACAATTAGTAATTCTCTGCTATAAAATCAAGGCTTCTTCCAAATAAAATAGAACATAACCCAGCCTGCAGTCTGCTAGAGCAGATCTTCCTGTAGAGGCAAGTAGCCCCACCTTTAAGGCCCATCAGAACTAGAGCATGTGAAGGAGGAGAAGCACCAATAAGGTAAAAAGAAAATTAAAAATACCTAGTGCTCTAGGCTCCATGTCCACATTCAGACATGGAGACATCCTGGTCTTGGACATAGACATATTTGGCATGAGAACTTGGATTGCTTCTTTTACTGATGTTTATTCAGTCCTTCAAAATGACAACTATGAGAAAGCGTTGGTAAACGAGTTTATTTTGGAGATTTGTTAAGAGTCTGCTCACTGCTGGAACAGCGTATACAGAAAAAAATCTAAAATCATTAACACTCATTCCAAAAATAGGCAACTCTCAGCACTGACACCATTTGCAAAAGCTGCTAAAGAAAAGGCGAGTGGGAAAGTTTGCCGTTTGACCACACTCTGAGGGTGGGGAAAGTGGGAATCAACTTAAGGAATAAGGGAACCCACTGAGCTCTAAGTGACCCTTCCCTCAGGTTTGCTAGAAAGTTAAATGTCCTTTGCAAAAGCCACCTGTGAATGTTCAAATCCTCCCCAAGTCAAGACTGTTCTGCCCTCTATCAAATAGCACACTCTCTGAATTACCTTAAAATCTTCTGAAAAATTAAAATACTAGGATATTTTTAAGTGCCATGCTAGGTCACTATGAAAATGACTAGTTGTTAATAAAGAAAATAGTTGGTTGGTGGCACCCATAGCTCAGTGGGTAGGGTGCTGGCCACATACACTGGGGGGATTGGAACCCAGCCTGGGCCAGCTAAAACAACAATGACAACTGCAACCAAAAAATAGCCAAGTGTTATGGTGGGTGCCTATAGTCCCAGCTACTTGGGAGGCTGAGTCAAGAGAATTGCCTAAGCCCAGGAGTTGGAGGTTGCTGTGAGCTGTGATGCCACAGCACTTTACCCAGGGTACAGCTTGAGACTCTGTCTCAAAAGATAAATAAAATAGAATAGAATAGAATAGAATAGAATAGAATAAAATAGTTGGGATGCCCTTGCCCAGAGAGGATAGCACCAGAATAAACAACAATCTCATTGGCTGCAAATATATTTTAACACCCTTAATTTCTCTTTATTTTTTTTCTTCTAGATTTCTCTGTAATCAGTTGTTTTCTACCCCTTACCTAGATTCCTCTGTTACAAACCGAGGAAATTAAATTTTGTATGAACATAGTGTTTATATAGATCCCATCCCTTCGATAAGTACCTTCAAATTGACCAAAGGTCTAACGGCAGGGATCCACCATTATGGTATCACTCAGAAGATTTGCACTGTCCTCAGAATACTCTGTAGTCCTCCTAACCATCCCTCCCTCCCCTTTCAAACCCGGACAACCACTGATTCCTTTATTGTAACAGTTTTGCCTTTTCCAGAATTTCCCAGGTCTGGAATCATACAGTACAATCCAGATTGGCGCCTTCCACTCAGTGATATGAATTTAAGGTTTCTCCATGTCTTCTCACATCTTGACAGTTCATTTCTTTCTGTTGCTGAATAATATTCCACTGTCAGGATATACCACCGTTTATCTATTCACCTACAAAATGACCTCGTTCGTGGTTGCTTCCAACTGTTGACAATTCAGAATAAAGCTGTTATAAAAACCCATGTACACGTTCTAGTGTACACATTAGTTTTCAACACATGTGGGCGAATCCCCGGAAGGGCAATTGTTTGATGTTATGGTAAGTGTATATTCAGTTTTATAAGAAATTGCCAAACCATGTTCCAACGTTGCTGTATCATTTTGCATTACCCCAGCAATGAATGAGAGGTCCTATTAATCCATGTTCTGACCAGCATTTGGTGTTGTTAGTATTCTGTATTTTCACTCTAACAAGTGTGTAGCAGTACTGTGTAAATTAACTATTCTCTAATGACAAATGATTTTGAGCATTCTTTCATATGCTTTTTTGCTATCTACGTATTTTCTTTGGTGAGATGTCTACTATTCAGTTCTTTTGTTCATTTGGTTAATCAGGTTATTTGTTTTCTTATTGTCGAATTTTTAGAGTTCTTCACATATTTTGAATAACAGTTCTCTCTCAGATATGTCTTTTGCAAATATTTTTTCCCAGTCTGTGGCTTAACTTCTCATCTTCCTGACTGTCTTTCTCAAAGCAGAAATTTTAAATTTTAGTAAAGGACAGCTAATCAATTACAGTAAAACCTCTGTAAGTTGACCACCCCCCAGGGATGGTTAGCACATGAAATGCGGTTAACATAAGGAACTACACCTTCCATACTATACATACATATCATGTCCAATCACTGAAAACTAAGTCAACTTAAGGTGGTGGTCAGTGTAGGGAGGTAGTCAACTATGGAGGTTTTACTGTATTCCTTTCATGAATACTGTGTTTAGTGATGCATCTAAAAAGTCATACCCATACCCAAGGTCACCTAGTATTTCTCCATTGTTTTTTTATAGGAGTTTCACAGTTTTGTGTTTTATATTTAGATCTAAGATTCTTGCGAGTTAATTTTGTGTGTAAGCTTGTGTCTGGATTAACTTTTTGCATGTGGATGTCCAGTTTCCCAGTACCATTTATTGAAAACACTATCTTTTGTCCACTATATTTTCTATTTTGTATAAGATGAGTTGACTATGTTTGCATGAGTCCGTTTCTGGGATCGCTATTCCTTTTATCTATTTGCCTATATATTTTTGAGTTTTTTTTTTCAAATTAATATGAGGGTAAAATTTTTAGGTCACATTGTTCTCACTTTCAGGGTAAAGTTCCATTTGTAGAAGAGCCCCTCACCCAGGTTGGCATGCTATACACCCTCACAATTAGCACATTAGGTGAAATCCCACCTCAGACCCTCCCTCCTTCTGCCAAATGTTCTTCCCCCTTCCCCCTCCCACTTCCCCAAATCCCCAAACTGGACTATATTAGTGTTTTATTGTTCTTATGAGCATGTAATTATTTATGTTATCGATTTCATATTAGTATGGAGTATATGGGATATTTAATTTTCCATTCTTGAATACTTTACTAAGACGAATGTATTTCAACTCCATCCAGGTAAATGCATAAACAATGTGAAGGCTCCATCTTTTTTTTTTTTGTAAATAGATGTATTTTATTATTCTTCATTACATTATTTCTCCCCCCCCCAGCCCCCAGTGGTAAGACAGAATTTATTTACAGAAAAGAATACAGAAAACACTAAAGCTCCTGGCAGAGGGAGAGAATTCAAGTGGGGAGAGAGAAGCTCTCTCCATTTCTCTCCCGGTCTTTCCCCATCTCCTCCTTTAGGCCTTTAGTCTCAGGGTATATATAGGTGTATGGGTTCCTTGGCCAGGAAACGAATGAATACTGTCCCTTCTTCCGGGGGCAAGGTGAATGAATGTATCAATGAATGGATACAGTCCATTCATGGAATTGAGGCCTAGGAAATTCACAAGAAATTGACCTAGGCATAGGAAATGGGGGTTCCACATTTAGTCCTAAGTGTAAAGTGAAGGAGA
>CAUYRH010076046.1:0-61801 GCA_963574655.1 Perodicticus potto | reverse complement strand
GCTCTTTAATTTAGTAAATATTTTTTAAAAGGTAGAAATGCTTTGTTAATTGTAGCTAAAACAATTCTTAATCATAAAATTTCTGAAATTCTTGTAATTTTTTCCCCATACTTATCAGAAGTTGTTTACCAACTTATTTTTGTTCAAAGTGTGATTTTTTTTTCCTTTTCTTCCCAACCTCTTGCAAAAAAAAAGTGGGTTTCTGCTAATGAATTGAGCAGATATCTAATAAATATTTTATATATGCTTTTTGAGCTGTGTAACTTAATATTTGGATACTTGATAATTTGTTTTATTATGTAATTGATAAAATGGTGATGTGTATTAATGTTAGTTCAACCATATATTTATACTGTTTGGGAGTGTGTGGTTATAGTTCTGTGGGAGAAATAATTTGTCAGTGTTCACCAGCTTGTAAAAACTTAGTGCGAGAGCTTAAACATCTAAATAAATAATGAAATGCATTTATCATTGAAAAAAAAAACTGTAGACTTTATACAAAAGATAAAAGCTAAAGGGCTCAAATTTTCAAACATGTTATTTGGGAGCTAAAAATGCGAGTCTTTTCTTTATCCCACATTGTAGGATCTCCATCAGTTGCTTTTAGCCCATAAATGGGTCACACCTCTGGACCTCTGTGACCTCTTGAAGTTAGTGGTTTGGGTGTGAGGGGGATTGCAGGTGGATCTGCCAGTGGGTGGGGACTGACTCAATCATTAGCCCTAACGCGTTTGTTTAGAAAAGGCTCTTCAACATCCCCCGCTTTATATTTCTTCCCACGTATACCCCTGCTGGTCTCCTAAGGGATTAGTTTTTATGACCAGATTTAGTTTGAGGGCGATTTAATTTTTACTTTGGGTTATCTGTATTTTATCCTTTGGGGAATACTGTATTTCTAAAAGCAATATTTTGATAACGTTTTCCAGCTTGATGGCGCTTATGTTGAAATATTCTCCACTCTGTGAAGAGCCCTCAGATTTCTCTTTTCAGTTTCATTTAGTTTATTTTCCCCCCAACATTTTCAAATGAGAAATTTAAACATATAACACATGGAAAATATTACACAGAAAATACTCATGCCCCCCACCTAGAATCTACCCCCAACAGTTTGCTCCTGTGCCTTACCCTGCACCGATCTGTGCTTCTCTCCGCCCATCCACAGTCAATGCTATTTTGGATGCATTTTGAAGCAAGCTGCAGACATCAGTACACTTCATCTGTAAATATTTCCATGTGCGTATCATTAGCAAGAGTTTAACATTTTTCATTTATGCTTGAAGAGAAATGCAAAACAGAAATTTTCATGAACCATTCTAAAAGTTTTGACAAAGGCATGGACTTGTAAGTCCACCTTTTTCAGGATACAGGAGGCCATCACTCCAGATGGTTTTCTCGGGCCCCTTATCAGTCAATTCCTACTCTCTCCAAGGTTACTTTTGGTTATTCATGGAAAGTTGTTTTCCAGATGGAAAGTAATTCAGGGCTCACATGCAAACCTCTGCTGGAATTTGGAGACATCTACTATTACCTAGAATATAGAATTATCATAAATAGGAGCCTCACAGTGGCCTCTTCTCACAAATAGCTCTTTGTCCTTTCTCTGAGCGCTTTCTCCACTGTTGGCCATTGGTGGATCCATCTTTCTGTGATTTCCAAATCTGCCTGAACAAATTTGAAGGCGGTTAGGACCAGCACTCTGTGCTTCCCTGGTTCAGCTTGGACAGACTTCGCTTTGCAGTTGAAGTTCCACTTGGCTCTGGACGTGGTCTCCTTATCGGTCACTGGTGTGATCCGGGTGCGGAGCCACTTTTCGTAGCAGGCTGGAGATTTTTCTGTACTCATTCCCTGGGGCTTCTTGGCATCATCTAGCATTGTGCATTTGACACGGGGCTCTGTGGAGGGACCGGGACACCTGCTGAAGCCACATGCGGCACAATGCTCAATTCAGGTCCCGTCGTTAGTCACACAGCACATGCTTCTGACCAAGCTGATTTTGTGTGTGTGTCACAGGATGTCACACCGCACGGTGACCTTTTACATCGTGAGCTGGTACATTCCACTGTAATCAGAGAGTTTTTGTTGGACTTTCTGCTTCAGAAATCTGCCAAAGAAAAGTTGTAGGGGTGAAAAACAAAAAAGTAGTAAATCTGTAGCGGCGTGCTCCAGTGGAGGAGAGAGTTGAAAACTTGGGTACAAGTTGTGTATTTGAAATGTTCTTGGGCAAAAGTGTAAGAAGTGGGGTAGGACACTCACAGCATCTTTATGCTTTGACTCAAAAGCAGTAACAAGTATCTCATCAGCAGACACAGAGAAACTGTAAAACAGTACAGTGCAAAATGAGGTGTTCTCAGAGATTTCAGGCTCCTTTGGTGTTACATTTTCCACAATAGCGGCACATGAATTAAAATGTCCTTGCAGGCACGGTGGCACACACCTATAGTCCCAGCTACTTAGAAGGCTGAAGCAGGAGGACCACTGGAGCCCAGGAGGTCTAGGCTGTAGTGTGCAATGCTGATCAGGTGTCCATGCTAAGTTCAGCATCAGTATGGTGACCTTTCAGGATCATGGGGCCAACAGGTTGCCTAAGGAGGGGTGAAATGGCCCAGAGTGGAAACACAGCAGGCCAACACTCCTGTGCTGATCAGTAATGAGATTGCACCTGTGAATAACCACTGCACTCCAGCCTGGGAAACACAGTAAGACCCTGTCTCTAAAACGATATTTTTTAAAAAAGAAAATAATAGGGAAAACAAGAATAAAAAGTCTTATCTTGTAGTTCTAATAGCCCAAAAGGCAAAGGTAAATTCTAGGTTCTTTATTGGATATTCCAGAGCATAGGCCGATAATGATACAAGTATTTGCTAATATTTCTTGGTTCTTATAGCTGTTACACTCCTATTTGGAAACAAGTCCAGCCACCCCATTGTGAAAATTGGGGAGAATTTCGTTAACTATTTTCAGATGCATAAGCGTGGGAAGCTAATAAGGATGGTGAAGGAACCAGAGACTCTAGGTCTGAAAAAGCAAAAACAAAATAGTAAGGCAGGAAAAGGGCAATTTTAGTTTGAGTTGACTGTGCTAATGAGAAACTCCAGAAGATGCCTTTCAAGTAGTTAAAACAAAGGTCTAGAGCTCTTCAGAAGAGCCGGAGATGAGAGTTTGGGCATCATTGTATTCAAGAGGTGAGACTTTTGAAGTCGCTGGAATGCATAGCCTTGTCCAGGGAGATGGCGAAAACAAAAGAACAGAGGCCAACATGTGAGCTGGCAGGGGTCAATGGGTATACACCAAGTTCCCAACAAAGGAGGCCCCAAGAATGGAAGAATGACAAAGGAGAAGGCTTCATTAAGCAAAGAAGGGGGAAAGCGGTGAGTGTCTACTGAACTCCTTGCTTGAACAGGTTCTGACCTAAACTAGTTCATTTCATCTTATTAACCTTCTCATAAAGGGAGTTATTCACATTTCGCAGATGAAAATAAAGTTGAGATAATTTATAGAAAAAAAATTGTATTTTTAGCACTGATAAAGACTAAAGCCAAATTCAACCCCTACTGATTAGATTTTCTACTCCACAAGTTAGAGGGTAAAAGGGACGGAGGGAAAGTGTCAGGGATGAGATGGGAGGATGAACTGGAGGCTGTGGTCTGAGAGTGGAGGTCTAGACTGTGAGCTCCTAGAAGACAGCGGCTCCCGAGGAGGACTCTGCATTCCACAAGACGCAGAGACGCGTGTGGTAGACAGAATAACGCACCCCACATCCTAATCACTGGAACCTGGGACGCTGTTGTTTGACACAGCCAAGGGGGCCTTGCAGACGTGATTAAAGTAAAGATCCTGAGATGGGGGCATAAAGCTAACCCTCTGGGTGGTCCCCATGCAATCATAAGTGTCCTCATAAAAATGAGGCAGGAGGGTAGGAGTCAGAGAAGTTGTAGCAAAGGAAGGAAAGGCAGGAATGGAGTCAGGCCCTGAACTCAAGAAGGGGGCGGCCTCCAGACCCAGAAAAGCCAAGGCTGCGGGTCATCCACTGGTGGTTCCAGGAGGAAAGCAGGTCTACTGACACCTGGATTTTAGACCTGTTAGATCCATTTCAAACTTCTGACCTCGCAACTGTAAGATAATAAATTTTTGTCATTTCAAGCCACTAAGTTTGTGATAATTTGTTACAGAAGCAAGAGGTAATGAATACAACGTGTTTTTAAGGCAAGTGCTTTGGACAGTCACTCTGTCTTCCTGTCAGTACCCCACTCCACTCCTCTCAGGGGTCCCAATGCCATCATCAGAGGAAAACTTGCCCTTTCGTGGGAGAAAGTTCCCTCCTGTGCTGTGGACCCATGCTCCATTTGAAGCCCTGCATCTCAGCTCTCTCCTGTCCCTTCCCTGGTCATTCCTACACCTCCTGCCATGGGAGCTTCCTGCAGAACAAAGAGAAGGGACTCTCACTTGGGAGGACGGACATGCCCAGCCGTTCCCACTAGAGCGGTGGTTCTCAACCTTCCTAATGCCTCCTCATGCCACGATCCTTTAGTACAGTTCCCCATGTTGTGGTGACCCCCAACCATAAAATTATTTTCATTGCTACTTCATAGCTGTAATTTTGCTACTGCTATGAATCGTAATGTAAATATCTGATGTATTTTCATGGTTACAAAGGGGTCGCGACGCACAGGTTGAGAACCGCTGCGCTAGACCTTGGCATCTGAGTCCCTACAGTAATCTGGCTACAGGGGCCACATACCATAGTGCCATTCGTGGTGTAGTTTGACACTGGGTGGCCAGCTACAGACACCCGGCACCGGGTATAGAGTGGCAGACAACTAATGTGGTCACAGAATTTTGAGGCATGACGTATTTCTAAGGGTCTGTAGACTAAAACCTAATTTTGTGTCTTTATAGTCATTACAGCTGAATGCCAACAACAGAGGAACTTTCCCTCCCAACAGAAGTAGAGATAAATGATATATATTCAGTAGGGCATGCTAAAAGACCCCAACAGTCAATCAAAGCAAACAGAGCTGCTCACTCTGCTGGGGAATTTGGTTCACAGAAGTCATGGCCTGAGGGCCAGGTCCTGTCCAATGCCTCGATGCCAGCCAACGGGGAGGAAGAGCGAGGCCTGCTGAGAATGTTCCCACAGTAATCGTTCTCAACTGATAGAGCCAAACGTGTTGCACAGTCTTTCTTACCAACAAAGTCCAAGAACCAAACTTTGAGAATGATTTACTGAAAAACAAAATCCCCAGAGCAGGAAGAAGAGTACTATCTTTTTCAAACATTTGCATAATAATATCTTTATCAAATATTTGCATTCTAGCAGGCTTTCCTGAATAAATGGATATGTTCCCTGGGCTGCTGTAACAAGCTGCCACAAACTTGGTGACTTAAAACAATAGAAATTTATTCTCTCGCAGTTCTGGAGAACAGAAGTTCAAAAAGCAAGGTGTTAGCAGCATTATCCTCTCTCTGAAACTTCGAGGAATGGATCCTTCTTTGTCTCCTCCAGCCTCTAGTAGCTCTTGGCATTTCTTGGCTGTGGCTGCATCACTTGAATTTCTGCCTGCATCTTCATGCAGTCACCGTCCCTGTGTGACTTCTCTTCGTTCTCCCGTGTGCGTGTATCTTTGTGCCTCTTCTCTTGCGTTAGGGCCCACCATAATCACTTCATTTCAACAATTTGATTAAATCTGCAAAACACCTTTGTCTCAGTCTTCTTGGGTTGCCATATACCAGATACCACAGGCTGGGCAACTTAAACAACAGAAACTTCCTTCTCATCGTTCTGAAGGCTGGAAGTTCAAGATCAAGGTGCAGCAGATTCTGTTCCTGGTGAGGGCTCTCCTCCTGGCTTGCTGACAGCCACCTTTTTGCTGTGTCCTTGTATAGTGGGTGCGAGGAAGAGAGAGCAAGAGTGAGAGAGAGAGAGCAAGAGAGAGAGATCTTCCTTTTCTTATAAGGCCACAGTTCAATTGGATTAAGCCCACCTTCATGACTTCAATTAACCTCAAATCACCCGCCAAATATCCTTATTTCCAAATACAGTCACACTGGGTGCTAGGGACTCAACATATTAATTTGGGGATGGGGGGGACACAATTCAGTTCATAAAAACTCTTATTTCCAAATGAGGTCACATTCATAAGTACTGGAGATTTAGACTTCAACTTAGCTTTTTAAAGAACACAATTCAACCCACAACACAAAGCCATGAGGGTAGAAGTTCTGGAAAGGGTTCCTGGAACAGGCATCATCCCCTGGAGGGTGACTCTGGAGAACCCACTAAACGTGCATGCCCTGGTGGGGGCTCTACCGTGAACACAGACTCTCCCGGCAGCCTCTTCTGGGTCCTGGTTGCTGTAGGAACTGCCAAGCAGAAAGGCAGCTGTGGCTGGGTGAGCTTGGAAAGATGGGTGCCCTTTCCTGCCTACACCTTCCACACAGGCCCCGGGTGAGCCCCCACCTGCGGAGCTGCAGCAGCCCATGACTCTGACAGAGGAAAGCGAGTCCCCCTACGTGGGCCCAAGATGCCACCTCTGACCTGCAGCACCTGGGGCATTCGCACCTCCTTCTTCAGCTGCACAGATACTTCCACATGTCAGGTGCACGGGGGGCCTGAATCATTTCCTTCTTTTTTACCACACTGATTGGTTGCACATGCCCATTCTGCATGGGTCCACACTGCCTGAGGCACTTGACAGGCCCGAAGCCCATCCTGGTGAGCTCAGAAAGGGCAGAGACCTGCAAGTCAGACCCAGGCAGAACCACATCGTCTGGGGCAGCAGTTCTCAACTGGTGGGTCGTGACCTCTTTGTAAGAATGAAAAGACATTGCGGCATTAGGAAGGTTGGGGGAAGCGAGAACACTCCCTGCTCCCTGGGCAGGACGCACCCTCCACTGGGAGGCCCACTGCTCAGCGAGTGATCCCACTAGGCGTCTGCTATATCTGCTTTTCAACTTTGGTGTTTACATGACTCTGGTCAAGTGGCTTAACCCCACACGCCTCAAGTTCCTCATCTGTAGAGTGAAGCTAATACATGCATCATTATGAAAGTTTTGAGACACACACAAATCAAGGAACGTGAAATCCATATGGATGAAAACAAATGAAGCCTCCTAGCAGCACTGACATGCTGTGTAAGTTGAAACTTGTGTGGTGAATCAGAAAGGATGCTGCTGACTGTGTTTCTTGAAGTGAAATTATAGACCATAACACAGTCTATCTCAAAACTTTCGTAGTGACCCATGTCCAGCACCTGCCACAAAGGATGGTTGGAACGCCCGAATGAGATGATGGATTTAAAACGCCTTGTGTATCATGCCCAGTGCTGGCGAGCGACTCGTTCCCCAATTCAAGACAGTGCTTGCTGTTTTGCTCTACACACGCCTAGTAATATGTGTGCACTGACAAAACACTTTTCTGAGCACCTAAGGGAGGCAAAAAGCAAAGAAAGGGCTCCCTGTCCACTGTGTCTAGAGCTACCTGCATAGTTCCCGCCAGCTCTCCCACCCACCAGGCTGAACAGGGAAAGAAGGAAACATCAGATCCTTGGGGCACGTGGCCCTCCTCCACCACCCAGGCAGCCCCATCCTGAGTTGATTTAGGGAAGGTCTTTAATGTGGCCTCCAGGATCTCTGAACCCTCTACGGAGCAGATTTATTCATGTCTCTGCTCTCATGCTTCTTTTAACTCCAGGCTTGAGTTTTATTTGTTTCCCTAGACTTGCCAACTTAGCTTTGTGATGGAGAAAGAAAGATGTGAAGTGAGCTGCAGCTGGTGTAAAAGGAGCCTGCTATGATTTGCATATGGGATGCAGCTGGCCCCAAAGCCCCAGTTAATAGATGACAGAGCGGGACGCTCACCCCCACTTAATTATACACCTGGGATAAATGTTCTCTCTATATCATTTTGTTATTAGAAGTGTTCCTATTGCTCATAACTTGGAAGAAAGCTGGTGAATTAAAGAAAGTTAGGTAACTTCGTTTGCTTTTGATAAATGAAGAAACTGATGTTCCAGAGTTTTAATGACATCAAAGTCAGAACAATGGAAATGGAAATAGTGTGTTCACCTGCCTGCTCATTATATGATTTTGGCAAGTTTATAATTGTATCCGAACTTCCTTCCATTTGTTGACCTGGAGATGACAATGTGTGTTTTTTAAGGTGATTGCACAGAAGAATTATATTTCATATGTTAACCATCCACTTTATGGTACTTGGTACATAGTAATTGTACCTCAATCAATGAAACGTGTTGCTGATGCTACAGAGCAGGTATTCCATAAATGCTCCTGTCTTTCATAACCTGAGGACATAGAGAGGGGTTGGTGAATTTTTTCTGTTAAGGGCCAATTTATATTTTCAACAGGTTAAGTCATATGGATTCTGTCAGAGCTATTCAACTCTGCTGTTGTAGTATAAAAGGAGCCACAAATATTATGTTATGAATCACTATGGCTAGGTTCTAATAAAACTTTATTTATACAAACAGATAGTGGCCCTGATTTGGCCCTTGGTCCATAGTCTAATGAATGCTGACCAACATAAAACAATATTAATGTTTGATATAATGTTATTACTAATAACATCTAGTCGGAAATTCCTACAGTCAACTTTTGTATTTTAGGTTCTGCTCCCCACTTCTTCGAATTTCTTTCTTCCTTTTTTTTTTTTTTTTACCAGAGTCCCACTTTGTTGTTCCAGGCTAGAGTGCAGTGACCTCAGCCTAGCTCACAGAAACCTCAAACTCCCAGGTTCAAGTGATCTTTCTGCCTTAACCTCCCAGGTAGCTGGAACTATAGGCACCTGCCACCATGCCTGGCTAACTTTTCTATTTTTAGTAGAGACGGTGTCGCTCTTGCTCAGGCTGGTCTTGAATTCCTGAGTACAAGGGATCCTCTTGCCTCAGCCTCCCAGAGTTCTGGAATTGCAGTTGTGAGCCACCTCACCCCACCAGTGTGAAAATTTTTCTTCCTGACAATGCTGGGTAGACCTAAGATTTCTGAGGCCTCTGCCCTTTGAACTCATCACAGGGCAGCCACCTCTCCACTGTGGGGAAAAGGCAAGCCCACTTCCCAGTGGTCTGTCAGCTCCTGGAAGTCAGTGACTATGTCTTTTTAACTTTCCGAAGTGTTCAGAAAGTGAACAACCCTCCTTCTCGTCTCCCCAGAGAATGGAAAGAAATAGTAGTTGGGGGAATTTTGAATAACCAGAGGCTCTTAACTGGGAGTGATTTTGCCCCCAGGAGACATTTTGAGGTGTCACAACTGGGTGGGGGTGCCACTGGCATTTATTAGCTAGTGACCAGAGATACTGCTAAACATTTTGCTTTAGCAGATGCAACTAAAAAAATTCTCTTGTAGGGTCCCTCTCACTAGAGCATGTCCCAGCCCCAATGTCAACTGTGCAGAAGTTGAGAAACTCTGGACTAGTAAAAATGAAACATTTTATAGGCTAGGGAGCATAATTCACTGCACTTTGCAGTTTGAACAATGCAGCTTGTTCTGCTCCCCCAAAGGAGCGGTAGAGAATCAACTGAGATGGTATGTAAGTAAAGGATGTTTGCATAAGTGCAGTGCCCTGTAAAAGCAGAGCCTTCACTGTGAATTACCCAATCCTGCAGAGCCTGTGCAGGCTACTCGGAAACATTCTTCAATTCATCCATCCAAATCCCCCTTCGGTTTAAGCCTTTTCCCATCCTTCTCAGCAGGAAGAGGAGTGTCTTTGGCCACCTTTCAAATGCGGGGGAACTGTGAGGCCACACTTTAGTCTGCTTTTCTGCAGGCAAAATTATCAAATTCCTTTTTGCTTTTTCCCTAGGTCCTATTTTGGAAGGCTTTAATTATTTTAGCTTTTACAAAGACTCTCCTGTGGCTTTTCTCCTCATTTGCCACATACCTCCCACGATATTCAGTCTTAACCTGAAAGAGCTTCCAATTAATCTTCTACTTGGACAGACTCACCCGATGGTTTTTGTAAGCCACACGGGCTTTTATCTCGTGTTCTCACACGCATGTGACTTTGGTGATAGTCTATCCTTCCTGCTGAAAGACTTTGGCCCATTTTTTCTCTGTACTGTAAGCGATGGAATGAGAAGTTACAGCAGTGGCTGTTTGGGGAAACCGCTCTAAAAACACGTCCTTAAACAGGGTGCGTAATTCCTTGGTAGGTGTTTGCCCGCTTAAGGCCACTGTGTGGAACATTCTCTCATTTAATCTTTAGAAGTTGAATGTGCCACTTCCCACCTCACCCTCCAAAGCTACGTTGGAGACCTAACCTCTAGTACCTTAAAAATGTGACCTTGTTTAGAAATAAGGTCTTTACCGGGGTAATTAAATTAAATGAGGCCATTAGTGTGGGCCCTAATCCAATTATGAAAGTGTCCTTATAAAAAGGGGAACACGTGGACACAGATAGACACACACAGAGGAAAGATGAGATGAGGACACACAGGGAGAAAGCCATCTACGAGCAAAGGGACATTTGATGCCACCGGGACCCAGAGAGATTTTTGGTGCTTCCCGGTGCCTTCAGAGGGAGCACAGCCCTGTCATCACTTTGATTTTGGACTCTGCTCTCGAACTGTGAGATAATAAATTAACCAGCTTGTGCATTCTGTTACCGCAGGTCTAAGAAATTAACACAGTCACTAGTGCACTAGCTGTAATTTTTCGCTTCACTCACTCACAATACAGAGAAAACTTTCATGATCCCCTTGGGACATGTCTGCCAAGGATTGTTAACTGCCATTTTTCCCTTTAACAGATGATGTCAGTGGCCTGCCCATTTCCCCATCCTCTCTCTCAGAGGCGACCTTCAGCCATATCAATAGCCTCTTGCATGTCCTAGCTGAGGACATTCTCAGAACACGGGCACACACCTGTGCATGGAACAGACTGGAAGTGCCGGAGAGCTCCCAGAGTGACCTCAGCCAAGGAGAGGCAGTGGTGCTGAACAAACACCCAGCCTCTTCACCCCTGGGAGAGTCACTTAACGCTGGGTTCACCAAAAGGTTTCAGCGGGTCCCCAGCAGTCCTGCGTCCTGACTGGCCATGATGGGGCCTACTAATCAAGGCATCTCTGCTTTGCTTTCTGCCCTTCCTTTCTCATTTCCTCACTTCCTCACAGTGCTTTCTGGAATCACCTCCTGAATAAAATACTAAGTCCAAATCTTTGCCTTGGGGTCTGCTTTTAGAGGAACTCGAACCAAGTCCCCCTACAAGGAGAATCTGAATGCCTGGAGTGGAGGTCTGAGAGCATCATCCCTACGGCTAAAAACCAAGTGACAAGGAGAAGAATCAGGTACTGGAACCACCTATCACTAGTAGCAAGGTCAAGAGTCAAAGCCCCAAACTGGACAGTTGGGAAGACCCAGAGGTCCCAGCCAGGCTGCCATCGGAGCATGAATGATGTGAGAGTGCTGCAGTCCAGGCCAGTGGCCAGCCCTACACTCACTCGGGAAACCTCTGCTGCCAGTGGCCAGCCCTACACTCACTTGGGAACCCACATATCAGATGCTGTGCCAAAAGTTAGGGGCACAGAAGGCCACAGGACATTCCCTGAACTTGAGGAGAACCTTCTTGGTTTAAGTGCCATGAGCCAAATGCTAATTGGGAACCTTAGGGAACCAGATTCTGGGTACGCAGTGTGTGCACATGTGCGTGGCGGCGGGGCACTGGGGTATTTTTAGGATTAAGTGGAGCCAGGTGACCTGTTGAACAGCAAATGGATATCCTGACCAGGAGGAAGGCCTGTGTGAAGGCTCCCACATGGGGAAACATTATAGAAGCTGTGAGATGTCCACTCTTCCCCCTTCTCAGGGCCTGTGTGCTGTGCTAAGGAATCTGTATCTCTCCCCTGTATGTAACAATAAGCAGAGATGGCTTCACAACCATGAGACCGCACCTGGGCAGTCACACAGGACCTTGAGCTTAGAAAGACCCTAATTCTCTCCTGTCTCCATCTTGAGATTCTCAATTCTGTTTTAACAAGGGTCCTTGATTTCACAATGGGTCCTGAAGGTGATGTGTCCAGTCCTAGCAGTAAGAAACTAATCAATGAATACATGTAAGAGTAGTTTTGAATCAGGCCTCTAGCACATGCCCTGGAGATTTCCAGGGAGGGCAGCATGCTGATGGGGCGGGGCTGAGAACCAATAGTGGTGGCTCCACTGGGGGGACTTGGGAGAGCTCTCTGGCCAACTAGAACCTCTGCTTCCAATTATGTTGGGTGTGAAGGCAACCAGGCATTTGAATGATCATTCATTCATTCATTCATTCATTCAATTTTTTCATTCTTTCAAAATGCTCAAACTCTTCATAAACCCTTTAATATACTGACATATTACTAAACAATATTTATCATAAAGAGAAACTCTGTGTGTAAGTCATGTCCTTTTGAGATGATAGTCAAGGGAATTTACTCTCTAGTTACTACTCTCTAGTCCTCCCACAGATTATGAAGTATTCTTTTCATCCTCAAGGATAATGCTTTCAATCTGTCTGCAAGGAGTGGTTCACTATCTGGATTAACGGGTGAAACAAAAATGGAGCTCAGAGAGATCTGGGTTTATCCAGGGTAAATCCAGACTTATCCAAGGTTACTTCCAGACTTAGAATTGTAAGTCAACATTGCTCTCCAGGTCTTTCTGTCCAAGGGCCTACCCTGTTCACTACCCACCACGTTCTCCCTAAATCACTCTTTTTTTTTTTCAGACAGAGTCTCAAGCTGTCGCCCTGGGCAGTGCCACGGCGTCCCAGATCACAGCAACCTCCAACTCTTGGGCTTAAGTGATTCTCTTGCTTCAGCCTCCCAAGTAGCTGGGACTACAGGCGCCTGTCACAATGAATGCCTGGCTATTTTTTTGGTTGTAGTTGTCATTGTTGTCCAGTGGGCCTGGGTCAAATTTGAACCCACTAGCTCCAGTGTATGTGGCTGGTGCCCTAGCCACTGAGCTACAGGTGCTGAGCCCTCTAAATCACTCTTTTACTCTGCCTCTTCTGTAAGGTTGTCTCTGAACGTGAGGTCTTCATAAGCAGGCACCATAGTTTACAGACACATAGGCCGATATTTTGTGGCAGGTTTATATTCTCTTTCTTGCTTATCCTTAAAATTCACAAAGTGTTTCTGAATCTTGGTAAGTTCAGCAATTTTCCACAGAACAACAGGTGTATGGGTTCTAAAGTATATGGGCTTGACCACAGGCAGAGAGTCAGCCATATTGGCCACATAGCCAGTTCTTCTAAGAACCTTATCCTGAGAGAACTCTGTTTCTCTTCCGGTATGTACACACACACACACACACACACACTCATTCTCTCACGGGCACAGCCATATTCTCAGGGGAAGCCAACTTCCCTCCTATCCCCGAGTGGCCTGATGGTCTAAGGATACTCTCCCTCCTCTTGTTATGTTTGGTTTAGAAATGGGCATGTGATTTGCTCTGGTCAATGAACGTTAAGGGTAAATTTGGGAAGATTAAGTGCTTTAGAGAAAAATTCTTCTCTCTCTCAAGAGTCACTGGATGATTGTGAGGTCAGCATGAGGACGAGATATCTATACGTCCATGTTTATTGCAGCACCATTCACAATAGCCAAGAAATGGAGTCAGTGTAAGTATCCATCAAAAGATGATTGGATTAAAAAATGAGGTACTTATATACACAATGGAATAGTACACAGGCTTGAAAAAGAAGAAAATCCTGTCATTTGCAACAACATAGTTGAGCCTACAGGCCATTATGTTCATTGAAACAAGCTGGGCACAGAAAGACAACTGTAATAGAATGAACATGATCTCACGTATCTGTGAAATCTTAAAAGGTCAAACTCACAGAAACAAAGAGTAAATTTGTGCTTACCGGAGGCTGGAAATAGGGGTTTGGGGAAATGATGTTCAAAGGCCACAAAACTTCAGTTAGCCAGAATGAGTAAGTTCTAAAGATCTATTGTACAAGATGGCTCTAGTCAATAACAATATATTGCATAATTGAAAATTTCTAAGAAAGAGAAGTCTACTCACCATAAAAATGGTAAGTGGGCCAATGCACACCTTGATTCTATTGATTCGCCATTCCACAATGCGTACATGTGTCAACAAATCATATCGTATATCATAAGCATACACAATTTCATTTTTTAGTTATCAATAAATAAATAAAAATAATCACTAGAAGATTCTGACTCCCCCTGACCTCCCTACATAGCCTTTACTGATATAGGCAGAAGCAGAATTTCTGGGTCACATGGTAATTTAACTTTTTGAGAAACCATTACACTATTTTCCATGGCAGCTATAGCATTTTATGCTCCCACCAGCATTTATACATTCTTATTTCGCCAGAACTCCAACTGTTAAGGTCAGGGTATTTATGAAGGAAGGTATTGAGCATCAAGGATGTAAAATCACTTGCCTATGTCAGTTTGTCAAGTGTCAAAATTTGATTCCACATCTTCGATTACAGGTTCTGTTTCTTCCCATTGCATACTCTTCTGAGATCTTCAGCTTCATCTTCTGGAGGAAAAAAAAAAACAGAGGTTATGACATATACGCTCATCCAGATGTTGGCTGAGAATTATGGGAAAATCCCAGCTAAGTGTTCCAGGAGCTTCACATTACGTTAATACAAATACATACATGTATTTTACAAACACAGTATCTGCAGTAACACTTAGCCTATAATAAATCCTCAGAAATATTTATTGAATGAATGAATATTATGCATTTATCTGAGGGCCTTTGTGTCTCTGGAGGCAAGTGATCGTTATGCTGCCTTTTCTTTAGCATCCTTCCTTGCCAAGCCAACATTCAGACTGGATCACCCAGTGCCAGATGACTCCAACAGGTGGACTGTCTCTCTCATACTCCAAATTGAAAATACCACACGTCCTCAGCCTTGTCAGTAGTCGAGTCTACTTCAAATGCAGTGGCAATGTCCCTCTCGGTTTGACTTACTCTCATGTGATCATTTAATCTATAGACATATATCGCTGACGTGTTTTAATTATAGTATGTTTGCTATTTATTTATACATCAGTCTTCATCTTCTTGGCCTTTGATGTTTTATTACCGAGAAGTTAACTAGTACCAATCCCAAATAATGAACGTGTTTTGTAGTTAATAAAATTTTCCCCAGATCAATAAGGTTAATAAGTGATAATGTCACTTGGGAATGCTAATAAATTAAAAAAAAAAAAAAAAAACAAAATAGGCCGAGCCAGCTGAAAAGCTAGAACTGGAAATAGATTATAGCATTTTGCCCCAAGGCTTTGGCAGCAATTGAAACAAAGTATTTTGAAACAGAGCAAATTGGCATTTCTCTGACTTCTAATGTTCAATCTCTCCAAGCGGGACACCTGGTTCAACTACACAAAACAGCCATTCAGAATTATAGTCTGGGCTTTTGTTATGCAAAAGGTAAATGAGGGCAGCAGCAATTTTTTCCAGGAAAAGCTGTTTTTACTTTTTCCCTAGGGACAGTTCTCTTCAGAGAAAAAAAGAAAAAAAATACCAAACAGAAAGAAAAGTGTTGTATCAGGAGTTATGAGGATGGGTGAGTTCTAAAATGATTTTATGAAAAAAAAACTTCATACATACTACAAAGTGTTTGCACAGTAAGTGAATGAAATCAATCAACCCCCAAAGCTTCCCTGTGGTCAGTGATAAATTGTCACAAACACGAAACCTTTTCAGAAGTTCCTGCCTGGCTTTCTTTCTCCAACTCTCAGACTGGAGAAACTTGCTTTGATTTTAGTTGCATTCGTGTTGTAGTAGAAATTATTTGACCCGCACTGTGGTTGACTTGCCAGCAGAGGACCTGTGCCCCGTGTGCCTATGACTCCATGTGCCCGTGACCCCATGTGCTTGTGACCTGTATGCCTGTGACCCCATGTGCCCGTGGACCTGTGTGCCCATGGCCCTGTGTGCTTGTGACCCTGTGTGCCTATAAATCCATGTGCCCATGACCCCATATGCCTGTGACCTATGTGCTTGTGACCGTGTGCCTGTGACCTGTGTGCCTGTAACTCCATGTGTCCATGATCCCATGTACCTGTGACCTATGTGGCTGTGGCCCTGTGTGTGTACCTGTGATCCTGTGTGTTTGTGACCCCAGGTACCATAACCTGTGTGCCTGTGACCCCTGTGCCCAGGATCCTGTGTGCCTGTGACCCATGTGCCTATGACCCTGTGTGCCATGACCCATGTGCCTGTGACCTGGGTGCCTGTGACCTTGTATGCTTGTGACCCATGTGGCTGGACCCCATGTGCCTGTGACCTGTGTGCCTGTGACCCACTGTGCCTATGACCCCGTGTGCCATGACCCATGTGCCTGTGACCCGTGTGCCTGTGACCCCATGTGCCACAGCCCGTGTGCCCGTGCCCCTGTTCACGTGTGCGTATTATGCTTTGCATAGTGCAATCCAAGCAGGGCTGGAAACTGTACTTGACTTAGCATTTAAGGCTGCAGGCTGTGCTGCCCGACCTACTAATGGGAAAAGTCCAGATGGAAGGAGAATGTGCTGACGGTCACTTGACCAAAGCAAGCTCACCCTGGATGGGTGGCATTGCCCCAGTGATGTTGACCCTTCACACATGATGACCTCCTTAAGGAGGTTCCTAGCTATCAGGGGTTGGGGGGCAAGGGTGAAGCCACACAGCTTCAAAATCAAACTGAAGAGTCTTCGATGGCTGAGTGTTGGAAAGTGAGGTGCACCTGCTGTTGTTGCACCCCGGGAAGAACACCGGAGCTGGCCAGGCCCCCGGCAGGTATTTCCCCCTTGCTTATGCAGCAACTGTTTCTTGAGTGTGACTCTGTGGTAAGCCTTGCTCTGGAGATGGGACAGAGCCAGTGCTCTTGGAATGCACCTCGCAGCAAAGGAGACAGATGATAAAAACAAAAGGCAGCCATTGAGTAATATAATTTCAGATGATCAAAGTGCTATGAAGAAAGCGGGAGGCTGGTGGGCGAGGAGGAGCGAGTTTAGATGGGAGGATTAGAGAGAGCCTCGGGGAGCAGCACCGAGGCAGAAACCTGCATGGTGAGAAGGAGCAAGGTCTGTAAACAGTAGGGGAGCCCACGGGAGGCGGCGCTGACTGAAGTGTCCTAAGGCAGCCCTGGTGTGTTTAGAGTTCAAGTCTGGCCAGCAGAGGAGTGACCCAGGAGGGATGTGTCAGAAAGTGCTGGGGTAAGCAGGACTAGAGCCAAGGGCCCCATGGGGCAAGGTCCCCCGCCCCCGGCACTGCTGACATTTGAAGCAGGCCATCTCCCGTGCTCTGTACAGCTCTGAGGTCAGTGCCTCATCTCATCTAATTGGTCCTCCCAGGAGCACAGTCCTCATCTGGGTGACGTCACTTCGCTGCCAGGATTCTCATATCTGCCTTCAGCCTCCAGAGCCACTTTGGGGGTTCCTGGTCCCCCGAGGACTCGCTGACTCCTCTCTTTCTGTTCCCCTCACTGACTCATCCTTCTCGGCCCTGCTCTTAGACATGAGAGTTCCCCAGGGTTTTGTCCTCAAGACTCTTTCCATCTCAAGTCTAGACACCCTCCCAGGAAAGGTCCTTAATTCCCATCGCAGTAATTATCACTTCCATGGGGATGACTCACACGTTTATTTTCTCAGACTTGATATCTCTCTTGAGTTCTAGACCTCTAACCTGAACTTCCCCCCACTAGGGATGTCACCAACAGACCTCGCACTGGAGCTGGACAGCGGAAAGGCATCTTTAATTTGTTCCTTTTATCTTTTCCCCCAAATTCAGATGGGTCATAGGATCTCTGTGGTTCCTCAGTCTCCCTGCAGTGTCTCATCTCCTGAGTCATCTTTCTATGGCCACGATCTGATGGTGTGAGTCCTCTGACTACAAGTTATTAGTGGCTTTCCATTACTCGCTGGTAAATCCAGAGTCCAGTCTCCACGGCACCCTACCTTTCTAAGACACACCTGCTTCCTTCTCATCACTGCCATGACTTTTGTTCCAGTCCCGCAGACACCAGCTGTGGTCCCTGAAACACACCTTGTCTCTTTTCCTTTTTGCTTCCTCTGTCTGTAGTGGCTTCACCATCAATGCCCTTGTTTGGAATCAGTCCTTCCCCTTTCCCTTCCCTACTTTGTGAAACCACACTCACTCTTACAGACCAGGTTTGAATGTACCTCTATCCACAAAGCCATCTTTCCGATGCCAGACAGAGTCCCCTGCTCCATTTTCTGTGTCCTCAGGGCCTTTGACTTGTCTGTCCCTCTTGCTCCATTAAGCCTCTTTAGTGTTGTGACCATGTCCCATCCATCCTGGGAGCCCTAAATCACCTGGTATTCTTCCTAACATTTTGTGTGTGCTCTGAAAAATACTAGTTGAAGCAATGAACAATGAGTACTGATCTCCTGTGACCATCTCTGCTGCAAAGCTCTTCCTCCTTCTGCCATTTCTAAGATGCCAAGACCTTGGTCAGGCTCACCATCAGAATGCAGCAAGAGATGGAATTCTTTTCAAAGAACTGGCTTCGAAAGAGCAATCTGGGCAGTAGAAATTAGGAATACATTTTCATAGAAATATTATGCCTCGGGTGTAAAATCCTTGGGTGAGAGAAAAAAATAAAAAGAAAATATTATTATGAGTACATGGAAGACTATCGCAGACTGCCCAGGCAGGAAGAAAATATAACAGACATTTTCCCCATTCCAAGTTCAAGTATGGTGGCAATCAGAGAAATGAGGTATCTACTATTTACTAAGGCTTTCCTCTGTTAAATGCAATTATATTAAGATACAGTTATCAAAGTAACTTTTTAAAACCTGTAAATGGTAACGACTATGCTTCCTTGTTAACTTTTTAGATATAAGTCCTATTTTATATGCAAACCCACCAGACCTTCACACTGGTCGCGGCTGGGTACATTGGCCACTTCCATCAGAGAAGGGGCAGTGCTTCTTTCTTACTGGAACAGATACCATGGACACAGATTTGTCTTTCCAGCATGTGGTGTTTCCGATCAAAACTGCCATCCGTGGACTCCCTGAATGCTTTCCCCACCATCACAGTACCCCACACAGCATTGCTTCTGATTAAGGAACTCACACGAAGTGCTGCAGGGGCCCATGCTCATGGAAGTCACTGGTCTTTCCGTGTTTCCCACCATCCTGCAGCTACTGGTTTGATAGAACGGTGGAAGGACATTTTGAAGTCTCTGTTATAGTATCGGTTTGGTGGCAGTACCTTTCAGGGAGGGGCAAAGTTCTCCAGAGGCTGCGTGTGATCTGGTGCTGTTTCTTCCATAGCCATTAATGAAGAGGTGGAAAGGGGCGAGAACCACCCACCACTTTCCCTAGTGACCACTAGCAAAATCTGTGCTTTCCTCCCATGACCTTATGCCTTCTGGCCTAGAGGTCTTAACTCCAGAGGGAGGATTGCTTCCACCAGGAGACACAGCAATGATCCCATTGAACTGGGAGTGAAGACTGCCACCCAGCCACTCTGTACTCCTCAGGCCTCTGAGTCAACAGGCAAAGATGAGAGTCACTGTGCTGGCTGGCGTGATTGATCCTGATGACCAAGGGGAATGGGTGGGAAGGAAGAGTATGTCTGGAATACAGGAGGTCCTTCAAGGGTCTCTAGGTATTACCAGGTCTCACGATTAAGGTCAATGAGAAACTGCGCCAACTCAACCCAGGTGGGGCAGTAAAGGCCCAGACCCTTTAGGAATGAAGGTTTGAGTCGCCCCACAGTAAAGAATCGTAACCAGCCGAGGTGCTGGCTGAAGGCAAGGGGAATGCGGAACAGACAGCGGTGGAAGGTAGCTACAAACTCCAGTGACAGCACATGGCCTGCTACAGAAATGAAGTTGTGTTGTGAGTGTTTGTTCCTTATTTTGTTACGAATATGTTTGTGCATGTGTGTGTGCGTGCATGTATATGGCAAATATTTTTGTTTTCTTCCCTCTCTTATTCCTTTACTGTGTAATGTGCATATTGACATTATAGCAGTCTGTGAGCAATGTTTCCATCATGGTATTTAAGTGACAGTGTATGAAGAAAGAGCGTAAGCATTACTCAGAGGCTCTCTCTCCTCTTCTGGGGAAGGGGCGAGTGCATTCTTTAGTGTGTGCAGCAGAGCTGTAGCATGCTGGGCAGAATGATAACCTTGCTATTTTCCTCATGTGAAAATTCATTATGATTTAAGGTGGCGCGTATGGGTGCCAGGTTGACAAGAAGCAGAGTCATGAAGATGAATTCTACGTGTCAGCTTGTCTAGGTCACAGGATGCACAGATGTTTGGTCAAACATGATTCTGAGTGTTTCTGTGGTTTGGGAGGAGTTTAATATTTAAATTGATCGACTGGATAAAGTCGTTTGCCCTCCCTAATGTGGGTGGGTCTCATACAATCAGCTGAAAGTCAAAAATAGAACAAAAACCTGACCCTCCCCCAGATACAAGGGAATTCCTCCTGCCTCACTGCTTTGAGCTGGGAAATCCTCTGTTTCCTTGTCTTCATACTCAGGCTGAAATACTGGCTTCTCCAGGCTGTTAGACCCGTGTCCTCAGGCTGAATCTGCCTGGGAGTCTCCTTACAGCTCCAATTTGCCAACTCTTCTGTTTCTTTGGAGAAACTTGACTAACATAGTTATAAAAATAATTATTAAAAATTGTAAATAGTAAAAGTTATGACTCTTCATTAGCTCACTGGATAACAAGACTTACTGTGCCAAAGCCAGATGACCGTGAGGTCAGGGCAGGGCTGAGCATGTGCAAAGTTACCATGTATTTGTGACTGTTCCAACGTGATTTGAAAACATCTGTGATTTTGACTGGTGAGAAATTCATACGTATTTCTAATACACGCATTCCTGCAGTGTGTTGTCTATATTTGTGATCGAAGGCGGTTGTGTAAATGGAGATCTATTTTATCCTGACGAAGTTCACAAGCACCCTAACCATGGAGCCCTCAGAGAGCCCAGCAAGAACAACAGCACCTAGAAAGATAAAAATCTACTGTCTCTTTACTCCTCCTGCATAGACTACCCTTCAAGAAACTACCTTTGGAGGGACATCAATAAATAGCCTTTGACTGTCAGGATAGCCCAACAAATGAAGAGACCATGTGTGCGGTAGACAAGGTAACTGAACAGGACCTAGGTAAAAAAAGAGAATGACATCCCCTCTACTGTACTTGACCATTACATGGGACAAAACCTGCAGCTCTTCCTCAAACTAAATGCCATGAAGGCTATGTTAACCAGTTTGATGAAAATATTTCAGATTGTATATGAAACCAGCGCATTGGACATTCCCCGAGCCCCTAGCAACGCACTTCCATGTAACAGACACTCTGATTATTTGTTGAGTGAATGACTATCGATAGATGGCCAGATCGAGGAACCTACAGAAATGCCCCTTGAAGCGACAGAGAGAGACTGCCTCACACAGGATGTGTCACATTGTTTTCCTCTGTATTCCCTTTGCTGTCTGCTTGTGCCATCTGCAAGGCCCCAGGGCACTGACTTTCCTGGAGGCAGCTGGCTCTGGCACTGCTGCGCGTCACCAGCCTGCAGCTACGTGGTCATACCTTGGTTCCTTCCAAGCCAAAGCCAAGGGTGCTAAAGGAGTAAGCCTCCAAGGCTTGGTGTTTATTGTTGGTCTTCCCACAGAGGAGAACAGATTATACCCCATCGGGGACTCTACTCATTAGTTAATGAATTCTTTTCCAAATATATTCACAGAAAGCACAAGTGGCTAAAGTCATCCTATAACAAATGACAAAAAGTTTTATCCTTTCAAACCACCATTTTTTGCATGAGTTTATTTACATATTAACCCTGGCACAGACCCCAAGGAGAACTGGGAAATACAAAAAGAGAAACAAATGCACATCTGATCCTACAAGACAGTTATGCCCAGCACAGTATGGACACTTAAGTGTATTTGCTTCAGCGGTGTTCTGTATTTTTTGCATCATTCTTTTTTCCCTGGTGGATTTTTGTCAAGGAGAATAGGAAAGGGGGACTGTACCTATTTGTAGGATTCTAGCACATGCTTTCTCCTGTTTTCTTTATTGCTTAACTTTTATACATGTCCATGTATATACAATGATTTCACTTATAAATACCCTTTCAAAGGCCACACGTTATCCCACCAATTAAACAGCACGTTCATCCCACTGGACCTCTTCACTATCCCAGATAAGCCTGCCGTGAACATCTCCATCCACACTTTTTTTCTTGTACAAACTTCATCTTCAGGATGGCTTCCTAGAAGTGCAAACACTGCATCCAAGAACGGACGTTCTTAAGGCCTTTATTACAGATGGCAACTAAGCTGCTCTCAGTGTTTCTTGTTTTAATTTAAGTTTTGATATTCTGGTAACTCACATATCTAACCAGTGGAAAATCCTGAAGTCTTAAATGCTATATTTTTTTCACATCAAACAAGTCTTCTTGGTGTTACCACTGGTGAGCAAGATCGCAGAGCACAACACAGCGGCTGAAAGACCGGCCCTGAGACCAAGCACATGCCTCATACCCCAGCTTGGCTCCCGCCCTGGGCCCATTACTTAGCCTCTCTGGTCCTGAGTCTCCTCATTTTTAAGTGGGAATGATACTAGATCTTAATACATATGGATGCTGGGTTAAATGAATTGCACTTGGTCAAGTAGTTCGACATAAAGCATGACTTCATTGTGGTAACTGTCATTTTAGTCACTAACGAAACAGTTTCCTAATTGTGATATTCCAAAACCTATTTTATGTGAAGCAAAATGTACCATCCTATTATTTGCTTTCTACTTCTGCCTGTTTTCCTATTCCTTTTTCTCCATATTTGCATCCTTTCTGGTTTATGAAATATTTAAAATTTGTTCTACTCTGGTCCCTCTGGGAGTGTGTGGGCCATGGCTCGTTCACTGCTTCTGCAAGCTTGTCCAGAGATTGAGGCTGGTTTTCTGACTTACCCAAAGCTAACATAAATTAATACTTTTTGCCTCATCTCAGGTAATGCAAGAACATCTTCTTCTTTTCCAACTTATTTGCTATTCTGGTCATTTATTTTAATTGTATCCACTTTCATATCCTATTCGATCATTATTTCAATCATTATTATGGATGTGTACAGTCAAGATGTATTTTAATTTATACTCTTATTTGCCTTTTATTGTTCTTTGCCCTTTCTGCATTGTGCAGGCTCCCTCTGGGATTGTTTTCCTTCCTCCTAAAGAATACCTTTACCATTCTCTCCAGGCAGGTTCACTAGTGATGCCTGTTTTTGTATGAAAATGCCTTTATTTTGTCTTCATTCTTGAAGGATATTTGCACCCAATACAGAATTATAGGTTGGAAGTTAACTTTCAGCATTTGTAAAATGTCTTCTGATTTCTATTTTTAAATTTTTATTATTTTATTTTATTACTATAATTTTTCAGTTTTCATGGCAACATGTGAATCTAATGTTTCTTCTTTAATGTTTCTTTTTTCTGTTGGACCCTTTTAAGATTTTCTCCTTATCTTTGGTTTTCAGCCATTTTCTCATTTTCCCTAATGGGATTTTCTCTGTATTTATGTTGCTTATTAACTCTCTGGCTTGATATATTCTGCCAGTTTGGAAAGCAGTCAATGCCTCTGCATATACAGTACAAGGTCTGACAGTTAAGTTTGTGAATTTGCCACTGTGCACTTTATTGGCAGCACTGTACAAACAACTTGGTAAGGTTTCCTAACCTTGGTGTATCCGTGTCTCCTAGTGGTGTTTGCGTCAGTGTGTGGTGGTGTCTTGCTGAGTGGCATTCATTATTATTATTGAATTAGAACAACAGAAAAAATTCATAAATTTCTTGTTAAACTTTGCAGGAGTGGAGGTGAAATCATAGACATGTTAGTCCAAGTTTAGGGGGATGGGGCTATGAAGAAAATGGCAATGTACAAAAGGATTAAATGTTTTTCTGAAGTGAGAGAAAGCCTCATTGATGATGAGAGGGCAGGGAAGCCAGTAACAAGCAGAACAGGTGAAAACATCTCAAAAATTTGTTCAATTGTGCATCAAAATCACTGGCTGACTATAAGAATCATAGCAGATCAAGTAAACGTCAATGGAAAAACAGTTAGGAAAATCGCTTTTTTTTTTTTCAGTTAGGAAAATCTTAACTGAAAATCTTGGCCAACAACTCATGGCTCTTGCATTACAACAATGTACCAGCTCACACAGCACTGTCTGTGAAGGAGTTTTTAGCCATTAACAAAATAACTGTGCTGGAAAACCCTCCCTATTCATCTGATATGACCCTGCAAAGACTTTTTCTTTACCCAAAGATAAAGGATATATTGAAAGGAAGACAATGTAATGACATTTAGGATATTAAGGATAATATAAAGACAGCTTTGATGATCATTCCAAAAAACGAGTCCCATGTTGAAGGGTGGACTAAGTGATGATATTAATGCATATCTTCCCAAGGGGAGTATGTTCAGCAATGAGATACGTAGCATTGTTTTCTAGGACAAGCTTAATTGTCAGGCCACACAGGGATGCCATTCTCTTTCTTTTATTCTTCTGGAAAAAACCTCATGACATCTGTGATGGAGCATCTGTCTCGTACTCTTCATCTTGTACTTTATCATCTCGTTTTCTCCTTATGCCTCTTGGATATTTTCTTGTGATCTATCTTTCAATTTACAGATTCGCTCCTATTCTTTAATATGCTTCAATCTTCTTATTGTTTCTATTCTAGTTATTGCACTTTTCAGTTCTAAAATTTTCATTTGGTTATCCTTTAGAGTTACCAATTAGTCATCAAAATTACTAAGCTTTTCTTATACAACTTTAGCTATTAAACATTCTTATTTTAAATTCTGTGCTAGATAGCTATTATCTGGAGCCCCTTCAGGTCTGTTTCTATTGTTCATTCTAAATTCCCTTTGATGGCTTGGTATTTTTGATTGTCTTCCTCACACATATGAAAAATTATGAAAATGATTTAAGACTTTCTTTTCTTAAAGAGACGATTTACTTTTGTTTGTTGCTGGTGACCAGAAGCACCAGCATTCTAGGATCAATTTCAAGGATTGAGATGATCCTAAAACAGGCTTCCATTCCAGTAGAGCTATTTTACTTCTCATGTGAATTTGCCCATCTCAATCAAAAGCATGCATGCCTACACAGAAACGTCTTGGTGGGTCCTGGGCTCCATTTTTCTTTGACTTACCCTATGAAGCCGGAAAAAGCCCTAAATATCTTTCTTGTCAAGTTCTCAGCCACCTCCTCCAATTGGCATTTCTTAAAATTCACCCCAAATGCTGGGATCATCTCTCTGTGTTTCTGTCTTCTCCAAAACTTGGTGTTGTAATTCTTTACTGTGTTGAGAGCTCTCCAATGCCCTCAACTGGATGAGGATGACAATAATGTTTGTTTGTGGGGGATGTGTGTGTGTGGTGTCCAACTTTCTAGTTATCTTCAGTGGAGAGCTGGTCCAAATCACCTGGATCACTGGTCCACTAGTTCAAAAAGTAGAAGCCTGGAATTTATTTTTCAAAAGTACATATTTCTTCAGATTGTCATTATGAAAAAAGATCCAGGAAAAAATTATATTTAATTTCAACATTTCCAAACGTACTTTACTGCAGATTTCTTTGTTTTTATGAAGCAGCTCATGGAACAAATGTTCCACGGCATCTCAATTTACAAAAGTCTTAGATTTCAAAAGCTTATTGCTAAGAATTTTGCTTTTAAGTTCAGAGTGGTGTTAAACAAGGAACCATTGTATTCACTTTTATGCAAAGTTAAGTTATAAGAGGAGAAAACTATGCTTGATAGCTCTGTTATGACTCATCCCACTCCATGTAACATTTGTCATTCTCTCACCACTTTCTTTTAAGAAAAAATTATTTCTACTTTTATTTTCATTGTAATGACATGCAGAGGGAATATGGGATTGGTCAAGGAGCATCCTTGGGTCAGGTTCATAATGACATTTTTTAAAAGTTGTATTTTGAAATAAGTATAGATTCATGGGAATTAAAAAAAATAATGCATAGAGTCTTGGGTAACCTTCACCCAGCTTCCCCTAACGATACCCACTTAAATAACAGGAAAATAACAAGACCAAGAAATTAACATTGTTACAACACTCTCAACTGGACTGCAGACCTGGTTCAGTGTTCACCACCTTTCACATGTATTCATCTGTGTGTTTCTACATGTATGTGTATGCACATGGACAAGTCTATGCAGCTTTATTTAGAACATAGATTTGTGTAACCACCAACATGACTATAACATACAAAACTGTTCTGTGATCACAAAGCAACCCCGTTATGTTACCTTCTTATAACTATATCTCACCATCCTTGTCGCCTGGCAACCACAATGTGTTCTCTATATGTATAATTTTGTCATTTATGAACAAAGAATTTTATGTAAACAGAATCAAATAGCATATCACCTTTTGAGATTTATTTTTTTCACTAAGCATAATGCCCTTGAGGTCCCTCAGTAATGGACCTCAAGGGCATTTTCACTCATTTTACATCTTTTCTACTTTTATCCTTGGAAGATTCCGTTCTTCTTTTTTTAATAGAACGAGAACATAAGACACATGGAAGGCAAGAAACTATCAAAAATCATGCTTACAACTAACAATAGCTTCCTTGATGTTCTAGTTCAAAGTTATTCACAACAGATTTTATTTCTCCAATACCACCCTTCTTTCCTTCTGCCCAGTTAGGAACAAATCAGCTAAAGATCATGGTAGATAAGAACAATCCACAGAGGATTTACCCAGAAGTTGATTCTACGAAAATCAAGTGTTTGACTTTGCCTGAAGCAATTATTGCATTTTTATACACTAGTAATAATTATTGGGCTGGTAACTTGGAAATAACACACATGCCTACTGTTGAAAGAGCATTCAAATCTAAATAATATGTCTGAACTCTTAGCTCTAGAGTTGATTAATTAAAAATGAGGAATAAATGCAATGGCTGTGTTTACAAGTGACAATTCCTAGCCTTCATCTTTATCTTCTTTTACCTTTGGGGGTTTGCATTAAGGTCACCAAGTTTTGAATGAGCCTGACAAGTATTCAATGGCTTTTCTTCAGTGGCATAAAAACTTACTAGAGGAAGCAAGAATGTTTTTGTCAAGGCCAAGAGCAGATATTAATAATCCCAGGTCTATACGATCCCATAAGAACTCTTGAAGAATCTTGGAAGAAAGTCCTAGATACAGAGAAACCAACATATCTCTGTTGACACATTTTCCCAAGCGACCTTGTCCCAGGACCGTCCAGTTTGTACTGAGGGAGTAGCTCACTCTAGTCTTTACTACTCCAAGCTTTTCTTGCATGAAGCCCAGGAGAATATCTGAGGACCAGGAGGCCCTTATTAGCTTTATATGAGTGCAAATTAGACTGTTGCAAAAGCACTTGGAATGGGTAGAATTTAGGGACAAGAAGGGACATGCCATTGCATGGTATATTACATGTCTGGGTTCCCCAGGCAAACATCCCACTGGAGTTATACTGTTTGGAAGAATATGAAACTCTATTCTTGGCACAGCAAAGGTAGCCTAGCAATTTTAGCCTAAGAAACCACAGCTAGGTTTCTAAAAACATTAATATCTCAAGCATATTCTCTCCCAAACCATCATAATATTCATCTTCAGAGATGTGCTGAATTCTACTGCTGGGGTCATGGTTGAATGAAGGATTTCCCCTGTAGATATAAGGGTTGATCTTTTATTTGTGGAATACGCTCACACAGTTTATTCATATCTGTAACAACAGTAACTTGCTCTCCATTTCTAAATGTTCTTCTAGTTCATTTAGTCCTTTTCCTTCCATAGTTTTTCACTGTAATTAGATTTGTTTTTGTTTTAACTTACTGGCTATTTACCTTGTAAGGTATTCCTACCAGTTTTAAACACGGTAAGCATAACAGTGGCTTACAGTAGATATGCAAGCTGGAAGGTATTTGTCTAAAACAAGTTAATTTCAAAGATTTTGATATTCTCCTGTTAATAGCTGCTTTTTCCATCAAATCCGGGAAGCTGTGTTAAATTTTCTAATGAAAGAGAGTCAGCTACTGAGAAGAAAGATCTTTTTTAACTCTCTCAATTTAGGATATGGAAAATTTAAGTTGCAAAAAAAATAGGCTGAATATGCCCAATTTTGAAGATAATGTGCTCTTGGCAAAAGGCAACATCTTTTTTCTAGAAAATGAGCTTAAATAAGCCTTGTTAAACACACACACACACATTGGGTATGTTGGGCATCAAATACCTCTTAAACAAATAACATTTGGGTGAGCTAACTGTAAAGGTGCCAATTGTGTATTAAATTTTCCTCTAAATAAGGAACTCATGGATATAAAAAATAAGGGGGAAAATTCAAAGCTCTTTCTCACACTATGGGGAGGAGGCCACCCACCCAGTTTGGGGATCCTGTATCCATCATTTTCAAAGTAGATCAAAGACCTTAAAAACTAAAAGCTGACAATCTAGGGATACTTTTTTAACCCAAGGGGAAAAACCACTTTTCAGTTTCCACCACCTTTAGGAAGGTAATTAATTATATTGGAAGGGAGGAAGCTTATAATATTCAAAGAAACCATATTAAGTGAATATATTATTCTTCATTTCATACTTGGTATAAAAGCCAAAGAGCTGCATGGCAATGAATGGGAAAAAGCGGCATGGGAAGTGAACATTTTCAAGAATCTATTATTGAAGTTTATAATTTGTAGATGTTTATTGTCTTCTCAATGATGCCAAAGTTCCTAATGGTCATCGTTTGCACCAAATGACCATCCATGCCCAGAAATACCATAAGATAAAATAGAAAGTGCTGCCTTAAAAGACCAGCAACAGGGAATCTGTCTGGAGAATCCCAGCCCATCTAACAATGCGATCACTTTATCAACTTTTCTCTTGGAATGTGCTTTCCAAAGATGAGATTGTCTTGACTTGTAGGAACAATAAACAATCTTGAGAGATTAAAATAAATGACTTCAGGCTTCTTTTAATTTTCAGCAAACCCTTTGTGAGAATAGAAGAATCACTCTCCTTAAATAACTATAGAATTACATCACTGATCAGCTATGTCCCCAGTGGATGAGAACTCAAGGTGAGACATGGCATGCAAAAGGAATTGTTTCTTTCTAAAACCCCTCAGTAATTACAAGTTCCAGACAAAGGATCTTCTGTCTCCAGGCCCTGTGTCGCCCTACTCCTCTCCACAACAATAGGAAAAAGATCAAATGTTGGGTTGAGAGTGTGAGACATGGTTCTGCATATATTTTCTCTCTGTGGAAGGTTAATCATGAAAATATTAGTTGTGGGAGGAAAGTAGTTTAGGTTGAAGTGTTTACAGATATTAAAAATGTTGAATATTTTGGGAAAATCCATTTCAGTGGCATTTTTTCTCCTGTTATTTCACAGTGGATACTAATTCATCTTTGACACACTTCTTGGGCTGGCTTTGTGCTAAGGTTCCTGCAGACCACTTCAGTCACCAATATGTTGTGAAAGAAATATATTAAGGATATCTTCTGTCCAGTGGACAGTGACTGTCAAGGGAGTTGAACATGACAGTTGGGAGTCTAGATAGCTACTCTTTGCATAGTGAAAAATGTGCAGCAGTCAATTAATAGGGTTTGCTAAGATTTCCTTTAGGGAAAAAAGTGATTAAAATTGTGCTCCTAAACTAGTTTATTACATATGTCACTTTGGAGGATGATAGAACATTTTGTATTTTCAGGTCAAAATGCTTTTACCAAGCTGTTAACTAGTCTGGGAATGATGATGATGAAGAAGATGAAATTAATAATGGCTAAAAGAGAGAACTTACTCTGTGCCAGGTCCCTGCCTAACATTTTATCTGCAATTCCAAGTTACATTTATCAACAATTCTTTGAGATAAATACAAGTATTAACTTCATGAAGAAACAAATTCCCAAGTCCTGTGTGCACATGGACATGGGACCAGAAAAGGAACACAACTGAGCTAGAAGTCTGACAGTCTTGGCCCTTTACTCACTCTCTGATGCTTGTACAAAGCAGTGCCACTTTGAAGTTGTTACATGAAGGCTTTGTGAAAGTCCCTTCCATCTGAAAAGAAAGGACAGTCAGACACTGCTGGTTCTTCCAAATAGGCAATTTTCACTTACTTAATTAGTTGCCAAAAACAAAAAGAGAGAAAGAGAGAAAGAGGACGTACGGAGAAAATAAAGATAAGAAAACAGCTTTTAAAAAGAAGCACAGACCGACATAAATTGTAAAAAAAAAGAAAGATCCTGAAATTCTTTGTCTGCTATTAGCCAGTTAGTGGCAGACAAAAGATCATAATTGAAGTGAGAGTTTAATCAATTTTAATGGTTAAAAGATTTGGTTGGGCTTGGTGCCCGTAGCCCAGTGATTATGGTGCCGGCCACATGCACCAGGGGTGTCTGGTTCCAACCCAGCCCAGGCCAGCTAAACAACAATGACAACTGCAACAAAAAAAATAGCTGGGCATCGTGGCGGGTGGCTTATAGTTCCAGCTACTAGGGAGGCTGAGGCAAGAGAATTGCTTAAGCCCAAGAGTTTGAGGTTGCTGTGAGCTGTGACGCTATGGTGCTCTACTGGGGGTGACACAGTGAGACTCTGTCTCAACAAAAAAAAAAAAAAGATTTGGTTGGAAAGGTAGTGAAAGGTTGGTTCATTTTTGTAATTTTTGACATAGCTGTATTTTGACAAAGTAGATTGGTAAGGCAGTAAAATTTGTTCAAAGCTTTCAATATATACATAAGCACGCTATTCCCTATGATTCAGCAACGTTTTAATGAATTACATTTGCATTAAGTTTCCAGAGCATCCATCCAAAGAAAATACACACATGGTCTTTAATTGTCTGTATTCAAAACTGCAAGTTTTTTTTTATATTTCTGGGTGAAAAATGTATTTTATTTTGTATAAATATAGGCTTATTTTTCATTTTTATTCTTTTTTGAGACAGAGTCCTGCTCTGTTGCCCTGGCATCACGCTAACTCACAGCAACATCAGACTCCTAGGCCCAATTGTGATCCTCCTGCCTCAACCTCCTGAGTAGCTGCAGCTATAGGTACCCCCACCATACCTGGCTAATTTTCCTACTTTTTATAGAGATGAAGTCTTGCTATGTTGCTCAGGCTGGTCTCAAACTCCAGGCCCCAAGTGGTCCTCCTACTCAACCTCCCAGAGTGTCAGGACTATAGGCATGAGCCACCACACCTGGCCAAAGAGTATATTTTAGCCAAGAAGTATATATTTATCCACGGTTGCGTTTCCAGCAGCCCAGTCTGGTCACCCTGCCAACAGGGATGAACTGTAAATATGTGGAAGGAAATTTTGTAAATATTTTTTTTGCTTCATTAAAATCAATTTGAGGATGTGCAAATAGAAAAGATAAATACTTAACAGGACTGCTAAATCACCATCCTTCTTGTCAAATGATTTATTGAACTATAGTAGGACTATACACGTGAAAACCTGTCAGTAATCACAGCATGTAAACCAAACCACGCACCCTCATCAGACTTCCTCATCAAAAGCAAGAAAGGATATTTTGGAATCCAGGTGTAATTTCCAGACACAAAAGAAAGTCAAGTGATTTTCCAAGGCTGAACCATCAGCTGTTTTGGCACTGTTTTTGCCTTTTCCTGAGCTGGAGAACAGAGCCCACAAAAAGAAGATGTTAGGAAGGAAATTTCTAAAGTCATAACATTAAAAAATGTATTCAATTCATTTTATTTTATCTCAAGTAGTAAATTCTTAAATAATGTCTTTTCCTTGAGCTAAGATAATTTTAAAAATTTCCTGCAGGTTGAAAAGACAACCCCTACCTCCAAGCATTATGGGAGTCAACATGATGTAGTGGACATACATCGGGGGCCATCCAGCCTGCACTTCCCCCACCAGCAGTGGCTTTGCACGGGCTTTTCCTCAGTGAGATCAGCCTTACTGACTACACTCATGTCATCACATAATGAAAGAGGTTGATCTAGGTCTGTGCTTGCCAGTAGAGTCACCTGGGAAGACTTTAAAACTCCAGACACCCAGGACACACCCCAGTCCATCTAAACTGAAGTCTCTAAGGTGGGACCCAGCCATCCCCATGTTTTAAAGCTGCCTGGTGATGCCCATGTGAAGCCAAGCTTGAGACCATTGATGTAGATGCTGTGCTTTCCAGACTTGCCTGGTGATTTCTTCAATTGCTTCTTAGGCCTCTGGCCTGAGGATTTGGATATGGTCAGTCTGGGTTGAGTCCTAAGGGTCTGTGTCAAAGTAATCAACACTGCTGATTTTTAGGCATCTGGGGGCACAATGAGCTGTCTGAAAGTCCTTCCAACTCTAACATTTCTTTAGCTTTCTTTGACTTTCTGCACAGCCTTCCTGCAGAAATGTTATTCTGAAGCTGAAGTTATTGGCGAAGACTTGATGTCAGGAATTAGCACTCTGACACTTAACCCAGTTTCCTTGATACCATCACAGGTCACGACAACCATACAGGGCACTGGGAGTCATCCACCCAAATTCTCAGCAAAAAAAAAACAATGAGAGGTCCTCCAAAGTCACATAGCTGCTAAGCGCGAAAGCCAGAGCAGGATCCAGGCTCCTGGCCCCTGATCCGACTCTATTCTCCTGGCCTCTGCAACCTTCTTGTGCCTCAGTCTTCCCAGCTGTGAAATGGGGACAAGAGTGTTACCTCCCTTCCCTTCCTTTGAGGGTTCTTCTGAAAAGAGCTGACACAATGTCTGTAGGGCTTATGAGCGCCTTTGATGAGAGGCACTGTATAAGTACAAAGCTCTGTAGAGGTTGAAAGGAAATTTTTCATATAAACAGACAGAAACAATAGTAAAAAAGTACCTCCGTTCTCTCTCTCTCTCTCTTTTTTATATCCCTGGCCACCTTTTCTTGTTCATTTTTGTCAGCATTGTACCAACAGCAGGTTGACCTGGTCATGAAAGGAAGACAGAGGGCTCAGAATGGATAGGACAGAGGGCCATTTTGAATGACCCCCCCCTGCATTACTGTCCCAGCCATGTTGTGAATAAATGAATACATGACTCCGTGAATTAACAGTCCCTGTCATAATGCTCACACAGCTAAGACTATTACCCAGGGGTTAGGCTCCCAAATCCTCGTTCTTTCTGCAGCATCTCATGGCCTTCCTGTAACATGAACTGAAGTCTAGTTCTTTCGGAAGCATTTCTCTTGCTCATAAATAAGTAGGTTTCTGGAAAGGCAAAGTGGTCTGAGATTTGCAAAGAGATCATGGTCAAAATATCTAACAGCTCACCTGCCACAACCCAGCCGGCAGGGACAAATGCTGATTGTAAAACCACCAGTTGCCACCAGAGGAATCCTGGATAATATATAGGACCTCCACAAACTTTGAATTTCAGGTAAACAACCAATCACTATTGTAGTAGCAGCAGTCCTTGGGACGTACGTATACTGAGAGAGATTTCTGTGTACAGCTGAAGATCTGAGCTTCCAGTCTGATCTCAGACATGTAAGCACAGCGCTGCTAGGGACAGTTCACAAGCTCTGGCTGGGTCTCGGAGGCTGGTTTTCTGTGAAAATGTAAAAGCATAATGGGACACTGTTGACTTAGAGTCCATGCCTAAAATGATCTGTTTTATTCTCAAAGCTTGTACAGTGGTAGCTGGAGCAAGACTCTCACCTCTGGTCTATCTTTATGTCCTGCACCTCACTGTGACTCCTGAGTGGCCTATTCTGATTTAATTTTTATTATTAGTGAATGGTACCTCTAGCTAATACCACCCTCTCCCAAAGGGCAAACAATGTAAGATTTATTTATTTATTTATTTATTTATTTATTTATTTATTTATTTTAGAGACAGAGTCTCACTTTATCACCCTTGGTAGAGTGCTGTTGTATCACACAGCTCATAGCAACCTCCAACTCTTGGGCTTAGGCGATTCTCTTGCCTCAGCCTCCGGAGTAGCTGGGACTACAGGCACCCGCCACAACGCCCAGCTATTTTTCTGTTTAGCAGTTTGCTGAGGCCGGGTTTGAACCCGCCACCCACCCAGTATATGGGGCCGGTGCCCTACTCGATGAGCCACAGGCGCCGCCCACAATGTAAGTTTTAAAAGAACAGCATTACTAAAATATATGTTTATGTATTAGTATTATTTACATCAAATGTCATTATAATATTTATAATACAATATTGATTATTTCATAGTAAGTACGTAGTAAAACCATCCAAATGTCCAAAAATAAGGAAGTTTGCCTGAAATGTGGGCTTGTGGTTAATTTTCTTGTGCTTCATGTATATGTACATTTTGAACTTTTCTATAGTGAACATATGTGGTCTTTTATAATCAGAAAATAAAGAAAAGAACTTCTAAGGAATAATCTAGAAAAAGAACAGAAAGACAGATAATGAGGCCAGGAGGCTAAGACCAACTCTTCCTCCTGGGGAGCAGCTCCGTTTATGGAAACACGTAGCAGTGAAACTCAGAGTGAAAATGCAGCAACGACTCACAGCAGAGTGGAAATAACCCGTCAACCAACCCAGGTTTGGTCTACACGACATAAATAACTGGTTTGGTTTCCTTTTTTTTTTTTTCCATTCCATTGGCCAATTGAGGCATACTGCGAACAGAATATTTGATCAACTTAGGCTATTTTCCAAACTGTAATTTAGTGCAATGTTTAGTTTAAATTTACTATGGATGTCCTTGATGCTCCCCCTGAACACAGCACTTGCTGGAAGCATTGGCCCCTTCACTACCACGCTCATCCTCTCTTCTGCTTCCTGTGCTCATGGATCTGAACTAGGAGATGACATGCTAGGATGTTTTCTCTACTAGAACAATGTCACATGGCAAGGGTGTGTTGTCTGCCCCTTGAGAACATTTGTTTGTAAAGAGGTAAGAGTTTTTTAATATATATGCAAAGAATGATAATGAAATGTGTCTGGCCCGAACATAATCAAATGAGATCCCATCTAGTTTCAACAATTGAGAGCGCCAGGGCTGAAGACATTTTTACCGTAACTCATATTTTCAGCCCTGTGAAGTTGCCGCCCACACAGGAAATGACTTGGAACAGGTGGTCCACGGAGCTTGCTGGTCTTGTCTGGCTCCATGGGTAATGCTTGTGGGCTCCTGACTCACTGAATAATTATGAGCCTGAACAAAAGGCTCTCAGATAAGCCCTAAGTGAAGCACAGAGGAAGGCAAGGTGCAGAAGATGACTGTCACAGCGTGCTAAACCGTTCACACTGAGCTGATGAATGAGGCTCCTAAGGAAACAATGCCTCTTTGGTTTGAGCTCTGGCTAGCTCCCCTAGACAAGAAGGCACAGGTGAGGGGAGGGGCATTGCACACCTCGATTTTAATGAACTTAAGCGTATTAGGAAACAGCATACGTAGAGTCAGTCTTCACGAGGGCCGTGAGCTATACATACTGCACATACCTTTGATCCCTTCCCAGACTGGGAGGTGGTGATATAATTCTTCCCATTCTCCAGATGAAAGAACTGAGGCTTAGAAGCTCATATTCTTAGCTTTGTCTTTTAGCAATGGCAAATGGGTGGTGTTATGGGCCGAATTGTGTCTCCCCCAAAATGTATGGTGAAGTCTTAAGCCCCAGTACCTCAGAATGCATCCTTATTTGGAAATAGGACCATTGCACGTGTCATTATTTAAGATGAGGTCATACTGGAGAAGGGTGGGTCTCTCATCCAATATTATGATTGTCCTTATAAAAAAGAATGCCTGTGAAGAGACAGGACTCCAGGAGAAGGCCACGTGAAGAGGGAGAATTAGAATGTTGTATCTACAAGCCAAGGAAAGCCAAATATTGCTGGAAACCACCAGAAGTTAGGAGAGAGGCAAGGAAGGACTCTCCCCTGCAGGGGTCAGATGTTCTGAGGGAGTGTGGCCCTGCCAACACCTTGACTTCAGACTCCCAACCTCCGACACTGTGGGACATTCAATTTCTGTCATTTTAAGCCACCCAGGCTGCAGCAGCTCCAGCAAACTGACAGAGATGAGTAACACTTACTGAAGGCCGAGGATGTGAATCTTAATGAGGCCTCTTCAGAAACCTTATCAGTTACATAAAAGAAGATATTGCTAACTGGAATGTGTGATTTAAATAATAATTTCGGTGGGTAATGTATGACTGCAAGTGAGAATAAGAGTAAATGGCTCTGTTGAAAAGGAAAGAAAGCAGAGACATGAATGCCCTCCTCGCAACAGTGAGTCAGAATCTACTTCGGAAAGAAAAGCCCTAGTGAGAACCCCCACCCAACTGCGGAAGTGGAGGGAATGTGCACAGGATCATCTTCCTGTCCAAGGCCGATGGCAAGTTCAGGGGTTTCTCAGAAACACACTTGGTGTCAATCATTCACTGTGCGGACCACAGAACTCACAGAAAGCTACTGTTCTCAAGATTAAGGTTTATGACAGGGACGAGTACAATTAACATCAGCCCAGGGGAGACTACAGACCAGAGGCAAGAGAGGGGCACACACGGAACTTGCATGTCCATTCCTGTGGTCAGAGCCACACTACTTTCCAGCATGGATGTGTGGCAGGATGCGTGGCAAGACATCCCAACAGGGAGCCCCCTCAAAACTCCATGTCCGGTGTCTAAGCTGGGGGTTTATCACCACAAATATGCCTGGATGCCCAGGTAGCTGAGCTCAGTTTCCAGCCCCTCAGGAAATCCAGCTGACATCACCTTCCCTGAAGCCCCCACCCTAAAGCTTCACCCACAGATCATCTTGTTACTACCTGGCTGGTCCAAGGCCTGCAGGCAAACAAAGCCACTCTAATCGGGCACGACTTCCCGAAACCGGAAGGTCACTTGCAGAAGCTGAGAAGGAAGGCCAGACCTCTGTTTGAGCAAGTTTAAATTCTTTCTTGTTTCTCAGGTTAGAACCAGACCTTCATTTTCTCATCTGATCCCATGGTGCTGAAACGGCCCCACAACCCCAATTCTGGGGGCAAACCTCTCTTTCAAGGACACCCTCTGCATGAGAAGGGAAGGCTCCCTCACCCTCTAGGGGCTGCATGGTGAGCCTGGGATAAATCCAGCCCTGACCCCTCTCACAGGAGTCTCGTGCAGCTGGGCCTGTCCAGTGTCTGCTCTGCACGTGCTCACCGGGCTGTGGTGTGGCTAGACCCAGAGAAAAGCAAGCGAGGCCTGCATCTGGCCTCAGTCAACAGGAAGGGACATGGGACAGTGGGATGGGTCTCAGAGAGGGTGTGGAGAAAACAGCCCTGCAGCAGGAACCCCAGAGCCTGTGACTGTCAGCGAGATAGAACCTCTGGCTGTCCTGAGGGACAAAGCGGGGAGGGGCACCCAGACTTGGTGTGCCCCACCTTGATCCTGCCTTGAGCAATTGTCCCACCTGGGAAGGACAAGGACGGGCATGGTCTTGGCACTGCCCCACTCTGATCCTATCCCAAACAACTTCCACACCCGGGGGAAGGAGGTGTGGCCAGGCACCCCAGCCACAACAGGATTTGGAAAATGACCTTGAGTAACCTAAGGCTAATTATCATGTCATTCACTGTCCATCAAAGTGGTTCCATGGTGACATCTGAGCCATGAGGAGGGCCCAATCCAGACAGGATAAAACAGGACCCCAGACCAAAGGGGCCTGTTTGTTATCTAGGGCAAATGGATTTAGCTCTATAAACATGTCTTTCTCTTCCTCAATAAACTCTGCTCCATGCTTGCCTTGCTTTGGGTGGCTCTGGTCATTCTTCAGCCTAAAGAACACGCCAAGAACGGAGAATGCAGACAAGTGCCCGAACCCTGACATGACTCCCTATCCAGGAGATGCACGGGGATGATGACCCCCAAGCCCAAGTGGGGTGTGCATCTTTTTCTTTATCCATCTTCATGCCAAAACACAGTGCACGTGACCCTCGGACGCTATCTTCAGTAACTAGACGAGCCAAAGGGACAGCAGACGCTACTCCTGAAGGTGACATCTATATTCTTTCTTCGGTTCCGGAATCGGTGGCTTCTCCCTTTTCTGAAACTTCCGGTGTTTGTCGAAAGCAGCTGCTTCCTAGAAGCATTCAAACATCTGTCTAATTTCTTACATTTTGCCACCAAACCGTATACGTTATTTCCCCATTTTCATGCAGGAGACAGATATTGGTTGAGCGTTTAAAATATTTTTACGACGTAGACAAAAATTAAAGTGGGAGAAAAAGTTTGCCTGAGCGGTCCTCCTGCTGCAGCTGCTTCAAGAAAAGGGGTTTCCTGCCTTCCATACTTTTTCAATGCAAACTAAGCTGTAGGCAAAGGGGCGGGGGAGCAATTTGAAAAAGGAAAACCAGAAAAAGAAATAGAAAGAAAACAGAAAATTAGTGTAGTCATTTGCAGCCAAAATTGGACTATTTTCCCATAATTTTACAGGATTTAAAAGATTCATTACATGGCAAATGACTGAAATAAAAATATTTTTTAATGGAATTCTGTGGACAACATACCTGCCAATGGAAATGAAGTTAAAAGTTATCAAAATTATTTCCATGGGTGCATAAGACCTACAGGATGGAATAAATGTGTTTCGAATCTTGAGCTTTGACCCATCATTTGAAATTCATTTTCTCTGACTTTTCCATAAGTCGTGCCAAAGAAAATAAAGGAACCAGGCCTGGTTCCCGCACACCGCTCCCCTCCTCGCCCATCAGGCACACCAGCTTTCTGACACTACCATGTGGACTCGGACGAAATGCGTGGCAATTCGTCCCGATGTCTGCTTTTCATTGACAAGAGCAGAAAATTAGTATCACCTTGGGCCAGCTTTCGGATTGTGTTCCATAATGCATTAGGCGTCCCTTTCTGATTCAATTTGGTATTTTGGCTTGATAGTGCTGTTTCCCTTAACTTCAAAGGTTGCTCCCTGCCTGAATAACTCATCTAAGCCTAGTATATAAGAAATGGGCCCTTCTTCTAAACGAGCATTTACCCACCAAACCTCTAAGGGAACCAGCAGCTAAAAAGTCTTTAAGAATGGTGTAAAATTAAATAAAACCTTAATAAGACTTTCAATGTGAAAATGCTTCCTTTAATGTAGAAAAATCCAGATGTGGCCATATCCTTACCCAATGACTAATTACTGTGGACCCCGACATAAGCTACTGCGAACCCCCATACTCAGAGCTAGTTGTGAGCTTTTGCTTCCAATCCATAAAGGGCATTAGCAGGACTGGGGCTTTGTACGGTGTGTTTATGCTTTTCCAATTTCACACAGACCCTTTATAGTATATTAATATCATGCACAGTGTCAACTGTGGAAAGGTTCGTGACTGACGGGGCTGAAAAGGCACATTTCTCCAACAGCCTGTTTCTATAATTGAAGTCATTCCTCCTCATGACTCAGACCACCATATGCTTCCACTCCCCCCACCCCATTTTATCAAGGGACCTCGACACATTGGATTTCGGTATAAATTTCAAATATATTCAGACAGTACCAAAAACTCAACCCAGCTCACCCTCGGCTCCTGCTGGACCCCTCTCGTGAGGATCTCTTGGGTCCTTGAATGCCTCTCAGCTGAGGGTGAGGTGAGCCCTAATAATAGTAGATACTGGGGCTTATTGTCTGCTGTGTGCCAGGTACTGTGCTAAGTGCTTCTGTGTGTTAGGATAGCTAGTCCTCCCAAGAACTCGATAAAGGAAAGATGAGAAAACCGTGGCATTGAGGCAGGTTAGGGAATGTGACTGTGCAGCGACACGGCACCCAACACCCACCTCAGTGTTCTTATCTCACCATGTTGACCCACACCAGTGACAACTAACACCTGCTCACCGTCCCTCTGCGCCGTGCTCACCCACACACCTCCAACTGGGCGCACTCCCCCTCTCTGATGTCTCCCTTTGAGGGCTCTCGGTTCTACTCCAGAGGGAGTAGTGCCTTCTTCCACTCCCTCGCCCGCAAGGCACAGCTGGGACATCAGGGGTCCACTGACCCCAGACAGCTCACAGACTAACACGCTCTTTGAAGACACTGCCATGTGACTTTAATGCAGAATAAATGCATGGTCAGTAAGAGATTGCAAGGGCAATGCAAAGAGATCAAAGCTGGTATAAGGGTCCAACTAACTGGACGTAGCTTCTGTGTGCTTCCTAGAGAGATGGGGTGGGCCATGAATGAGGCCGGGCGGTGCTGTCGGTGTGTGAGGGGCCTGATTCCTTTTTCCTGAGGTGCTCCTGTCTGCGACAACTATCTTGTCCTATGTCCTGGGAAGCTCATCGGTCCTGGGCAAGCTGAGATAGCTAATTGCCTGCTCCTACCATTAACCAAGAGCTAAGAAGCCAACCTTTGTGAAGGAATCCAACCTCATGTTCCTACGCCTCATTTTTATTTTTTCTTTCATTTATTTATTTATTTATTTAGAGAGTCTCACTCTTCCACCCTGGCCCTGGTGTCATAGCTCACATCAACTGCAAGTTCTTGGGCTCAAGTGATCTATCCTCTTGCCTCAGCCTCCTGAGTAGGCCACCACAATGCCCAGCTAGTTTTTCTATTTTCAGTAGAGGCAGGGTCTCAATCTTACTCAGGCTGGTCTCAAATGCCTGAGCTCAGGCAATCTACCCTACTCAGCCTCCCAGAACGCTAGAATTATAGGCATTTTTTGCCTCACTTTTAAACAAGAAAACTGAATGCCAGAGAAGTAGAAAGATTTGCTCAAGATGACAAAATTAGCAATGGCTCCAGGTGGGGAAGCTGAACCTAAACCTTATGATGCTAATGAAAAAAATCCCACGGGGTTTCCTAGTATTCGCATTTGAAACCATCAGAATGTTTCTCCTTATTTTTTTTTAGTTCCATTTCATATTATTTCCCTATTTGTTCTTTAGACTGTTGCTACCAGGCCCACTAAGATGTTGGGCAACCCTATCAAATTAGTGGTAGGGCTGCCCTATTTGTAAATAGATTGAATACTATGTATTTAGATTTTGATTTTACCTACTTTTCAGAAACTTATGAGACAGATTTAAAATTGACTAGGAGAAAAGAATATAAGATTGGGGGTGTAGAAAAGACTAAGCGAAGATGAACAGTGATGATAAACTTTTCAAAAATTATTGGATGGGTATTTCCTCTGTGGTAGGGGTTTGATACATTGGCTCACTTTAAATGGTTGTGTTTGGCAAAGGCCCCATGAAGGCTTCCCTCCAAAGCAGATATGGATGACCTATGCATGGCTCGTCCACCCCTGTGAGGAAAAGGCCAATGTTCCTTGATGCCCTGACCTACTAATCCCCCCACCTCCTTCTTGGGGTTTTGTTTCTGACCATGGCTTGAGCTTCCAGCAGCTGAACACCTTGAGCGATAGTAATCTGTGAATGAATAAGTCAGACTCAGAGGCCTGTGCAGATTGTGTGATGCAACAGATTGAACATCCCCTACCCCCACCCCACCGCCCCCCGTCAAAGTCCTGTGTGGAAACCCTAACCTCTAAGGTGGTGGTATTAGAAGGTAGGGGGTTTATGAGATGATTCAGTCAGAAGGAGGATGGCTCAATGAATGGCACTAGCTCTCTTGCCATTGTGAGAGGACTCATGAAGAAGATGGCCATCTATGAACCAGAACGTGGGTCAGCCACCATAGCCTAAATCTTTTAGTTCCCCATTCATGGACTTCCCAGCCTCCAGAACTATGAGAAATGAAACAAGTGCTTATTATGTAAGCCACCCTATCCACGTTGTTCTGATCTCATAGCCTAAACTAAGACACACCAGCTCTGTCACACTGAGGCCTATTCTTCATCCTGTTCCCAACAAGATTTCTCCTACATATCCGTAGAACCATCCCCAGTGTCTGCTAAGATTTCAGTTCAAAAGAATAAAGAGTGAAGTAGTCAGACAATCATGTGAATTTTGTCATATGAGCCTCTACCAGGGGTGTCCAACCTGCAAGCCACGGGCTGCCTGCTGATTTTATGAGGATATTTTTGCTTCTCTGGGTATTAAATATCATGAAAAATATGTCCAGACCTCTTACTTGCTCATAAACTTTCATTCGTGTTTGTGTATTTAATGTGTGGCCCTAGACAACTCTTATTCTTCCCATGTGCTGTAGAGGGGAAAAAAAGTTTGGATATCCCTGTCCGGGTGTTTGCTACCATGAGAATGAGGACCCTGGTATTTATAAAGTGTAAGTTGTTTCTGGGTCTTTCACATAAGGATCCTCAAACTTTGGCTCAAAGAAGAGAAAATGCAGTAGTGGTATATGTTGTGTCTTGAAACTGTGGAATCACAGAATGTTCCAGAACAATATGATTGGAACTCCTGGTAGCACTAAGAGCTACTGCCTTCCTCAACACAACCAAAAATGTCCTAATCTCTCCAAGTCTTTTTTTGCTTCCCATATTAAAGAATGCTGACTGATAACTTGACCTGAGGCGTCAAGAACAGTTTGAACATTCTTGACCTAACATGCCATTTAGAATGGCCTTTCTTCAGGGCACTGCCCTGTTCTCTTTGGACTTCTTGAAGGTCTGAATCTTTCCCTCTTGCAGGAGTGCTTAAGCCAGGGGATTATTCCTACTTGGTTCAGCAGGTATCAAGAAGTGCACGGGGAAACTTCCAGCAGTTGGAATAAGCTTAATCAATCTGTCCTAAATTTGGGCACCAATATTGGGCTGCAGGGACTCTTGGAGAATGCCATTCTCTGTGTAAGCAGTTCTCCTAGCCTGTACTGTTCAAGGTCTCCACAGAAATGTTAAGACTGAACTTTGAAGGCACAAGAAGGATTTAAGATAACCATTAGGACAGGGGTCAAATGACTTCTCAAAGAACTGTTCAACTCCTTGGCTGAAAATGTGATAAGTTTCTAGGAAAGAAACACATGAGAAGATTGCTCAGTTTAATTAGGGTAGATGTCAATAGAGAGAAATCTTTCTCAAGTTTCAGAAATCACACTTTAGCATCGGCAGCTGCTCATTCTCCCAGCCCTCTGAAGACTGTTGCCTGTGATTGTACTGTAATCGTTCATCCAGATGATCTCAGATTATGTCACTCCATTAAGGGCTAACGTGATGAAAAGAGTAAGGCATTTGATGAAGTGCGAAATTCATCCCACTTAGAAAAAGTGATGTTTCCCTCCCAAGCGAAAACCCAACAAAACCCCAACTTTTTATGAAAGTTATTTGTTTTTGCTTAAATTTCTGGATGACAGGATACGTTCGTGTCATTTTCACAGATAAATAGCACCAATTAGCAATGAGGCAACTGAATTCCTTAGCACTGAGCTTTCTATTCCTCCCTCAGTTTAATGAGATAGATCAATAGGTTGGTTATGTAAGTAACTGAAGAGCAAAGATAAAGAGTTTTAAGGCCCTGCCGAGGTTGGTTTAGGAGGCAAAGCACCTGTTGAGAGCTTAAGAGATAAGACCCACCCCGATTCTGGCTCAAACATCTTTCAACTTTTTACATTTCCTATTTAGCTGAAACTCAAATTTTGTTTGTTTTACATTTTTTATATGTTTAGAGGGTGCCAAAAATGTATACACATTTTAGGAACTGTATATGTTTGTTATCATATATTGTATGTTGTATCTCACGTAATTACAGAAGTCAAATGTGACTTGAATATTATAATTTTAATCCATTTTTTTCTCTTAAAATGTGTATACATTTTTTGCATCTGTATGTATTTTCTACCTGAAATCATTTATTTCTTCATAGTAAAGATTTACATAAGAGTTGAGAAAAGAAATTAAGAGAGAAAATACACATAGAGTTGATGTTATAGGAGAGTCTGATCTCATCCATTTAAATGGGAAGGAATGATGTTAAAAATCATTGATTCTTGGTTGTCTCTAGCCATCAAAAATGTTAAGAAAAGCAAAAACAAAAGAATGCCACATGGGGGAACTGCAGATAGCACACACATGAATAATGCTAAATAAAGAAGTTGATGAAGACTGAGATAGGTTCAGAATCTTGCGAATGTACGTATCTTGGAACATGTGTTGACTTTTTTCTTTCTGATGTGAACTGAAGCAGGTCGCAGCACTGCCAACCCAGTTAGGTGAAACAAAGGCTGGCTCATGGAGAGATACTACTCACTGTGACAATGAACGTGCAGACCAGCAGATGGGACCCAGGCAACAGCACTGGTATGTTCAGAAATAGTTGTTCCTATGAAATATCGGATGGACTTTTCCCCAAGTCCCGAAATTCTACATTTTTTGTGAACTAGCATCAGATACCAAATACCTACCCTTTCTGGAAACAAGCAGATCCACTGCTTTCGCCAGCCTCTGTTGCGTTATTGGCACCATTTTTGCTCATTCCTGTGTCATTTTGGATATGCCGGTATTGTTTCATCTTTATCTTCTATTTGCTCACAGAGGGCATGATTTGTGCTATGTTACACTCATGGTTAAGTGTCAAAAAGTATAACTAACTAGTCCTTCAAACTTTGGAGCCTCATAAAAACACAGTGGTGTGTTTTCTGTGATGCATCATGTGGACACCAGACTGCAAAGCTGGTGTTCGGGAAGATGGTCACGAAGAAGATGGGTTATGTGGGCTCGTCCTGAATCTCCAGCTACACACACAGATGGGGAGAAAAGGAAGCTGAGAAGTAAATTTTGTCCTTTCCCCAAAACCAATTGGGTGGTAAAAGCTCCCTTTGGAGGTTGCTGGTGCTAAAGATTGGAAAGGATTGAGACCGGCATTTGCAAACTTCACACAAGATTTGAGTTAAAGTGAAGTAGGAAACAGAGTGCAGTCCCCTGAAATCCAGTTCTCAGACTCTAGTAGGTGCTGAAAAATGTCATGTCACCCTTTAGGCGCAAATGCTTCAGAGCAGATGTCTCTGCAGGAAGGGACCCACCCAGTGTGCAAGAAGGAGCCCAGAAGCAAGAACCGGGAGCTGTATGATCAAGGCTCGCCCTTGACGCTAATTGGTTTTGGAAGTTCAAACAAGGACATAAATTCAGTGGCTTCCTACTCCCCTGTAAGATGATACCATGTGGGTGTAGAAGGTCATGGGCAGCTCCTACAGAACATTGCAGTGTAAATTGCAAAGAAAAAACCAGGGCCATGACTCTGCCCATTTATATGATTTGTAGCCTAAGAACTTGCAGTTGAAGATTTCCTTCCCAAGGCAAAGGGGATGAGAGATGTACGCGGGATCATCCTTATCATGCCTAGAGCTGTCACTTGTCAACAAAGCCCCTGGCAGCGAGAGTGTTGTGAGTGTCCTGAGTGTTATTTGAATTGGAATGAGCAATAATAATGTACTTACAGTTCTCCTAAAGTACTTAGTCCACTCTAGGTCTGTTCCCTAATACCATATCCTCTTTCTAAGTTATCAGTTTTATCAAGCTAGAACTAGTTGAATGTCCAGAGTCCAAATTACTCAACCAAATTCATCTTCACTCTTTTTAAGAAGCAGAATCAAAGCAGAAAAACTTGTGTGTGTGTAGAGGGGGGAGGGACTCTCCAAAGAAAAGCAAATGCAGTTTTACTTTTTATTTCTGACATCCACTAGACAGTGAAATGTGAAATAGCTCTACGTGCATTAAAGCTCATCTAATAGACCTCCTCTTCAGTGGGTGTTAATCCTACACCACATCTTTAAAAATAAGTCACACTGATTCATTATCAATCTCAGTGTGATTTATTTTCCCTTTATTCTTTTTCAGACCCTGGGTAGGGTTGAGAGGCCTTCCCACCTGTGGGGCACAGAGATGGGCTCTGTGAGTGTGTGCGTGCCAGGTATCGCCCCTTGGATCTGCTGACATAGCACGAGGATGGCAGTTCAGACCCCTCTGTTGTAAATCCCTGCGCCGACCTGAACGTTTCAGAGCGTTGTGGGGGCAACGTCGTGTTTTTGTGATAAGTTCCCGTGGTTGATATGGGGAGGCAGATGGAGTAGGGGACTTAGAGATAAATTATTTCCACTGAGTTTTATTACATCGCTGGGGAAAAAAATATGTCCTTCATGTTACTGGAAGACAGCTTTGTCCACTCCTGATCACAGGCCCCTCTTCATGCTTCTCTCTACAGAGAAGGGTGACAGATCCCAACTCACACAGCCTCAGGACTCTGGGAGAGCCAGCCCAGGGACAGCAGGGGCAAAGAACTTACTTTTTCTCTCTTTTGTTTTCCTTATTTCAATTTTACAAGATGCTTAGTATAGGAGGTAGAAAATAAACTATTATCTATCTTAAAAAACCAAGAGGCACAGTTTTCATATCTCATCTTTATAAATATTAAAAATTATCTTTGCAAACATTTTATAAATATCACAATTGTCACCCTCATTTTTTACAAATACAGTTGCCCCTTAGGCACTTGGGGGATTGGTTCCAGGATCCCAGAGTACACCACAATCCATAGATGGCCCTCGGAACCTGCCTAGGGGAAAAGCCGACCACCCATGGGTGGCGCCTGTGGCTCAAGGAGTAGGGCACCGGCCCCGTGTAACGGAGGTGGTGGGTTCAAACCCAGCCCCAGCCAAAAAACTGCAAAAAATAAGTCAGCTGTCCATTTATGTGTGTTTCACACTGAATACTGTATTTTTGATCTGTCTTTGATTTTAAAAATCCTGCATATGAGTGGACCTGAGCAGTCCAAATTCCTGTTATTCAAGGGTAGTTGTATTAACTCATTTAACTCTCATCTCTATGAGATGAGTACTGTTTGGTTGTTCCCATTTTACAGATGAGGAAATTGAAGCTGAGTAGCTTACCTAAAATCACAGGAGCAGAGACAAGGCTCCAACCCTGCCAGGCTGATGACAGCACGTTCCCCTCCCAGATGCCCTATGTGTGGGGAGGTGGCTGGACTGAAAGGGGAGAGCCCTTCCAGAGCCTGGTGGGGAGTCTCACACCCTCTTCTTAGACCTTCGGGGCTCATCAACCCCTCCTCATTATCATTGCTTGTCCCCCTTCCCTCCTCCTTGCAATGCGTCCCCAGGAGCTTTCCAGCTTAGCCCTGATGAGCCCTGTCTGCCTGAGGCAGTCCGTGCGTCCTGAGTTCTCGCCCTCCTTCCTGTCTGGTGGGTCTTGGGAAGAAGCACCCCAGACCCAGCCTGTGATGGTGACCCCACTGTCCACACTGGGTTCCTGCCAGTCAGAGCCCCAGGCTGCTGAGTTGCCCCCGTCCAGCTGTCCTTCCCGCCCCACCTCACTCCCCTCTCCCATCTTTGCCGTCCTCCTCTGTAATATTAGCAGAGTTTCTCCACCTCTGAGCTGTTTATTTCTGAGGCCTATAGTAAGATACTCCTTGCTACAGAGTGCTGTCCTGTTCATCGTAGGATGGGAGCGGCATCCCTGTCCTCTACCCACTAGTTGCCAACAGTCTCTGCTGTGACATTTCAAAATGTCTCAAGCCATTGCCAAGTGGTCCCAGCTGAGAACCACTGTCCTGGACTGACCTTGATCTCGGCCATACTGCAGTGAGCCCTTCCTTGGCCTGCTCCTTGACCTTCTCCATCTAGTTGTACACCTTGGACCCCACTGTCTGGAATAGCTTTTCCTGGGGACCTCAGCCTCACACTCCAACCTGAGCCTACCTGATTCCCCGCATCTACAATCTACCCCCAGAGTGGGAAACCAAGGCTGACCGTTCAGTTCAGCTACTGACCGTTGGCTATCCCTGGACATGATTGTATGTAACTGATGCAAGTGTTCAAGTTTCCAAGAGCCAAATACAAATAACTTTTCATATCATCTGAAGTTGGGTTTACACAAACTGCATCAAAGAAAGAAAAAAAGAATAGCGACCAAGATTAAGTGAGAGGGTGTGTCATGTTCCTAACAAATACCGGCACTAGCTCTAGTAAGCCAGTAATTTGGGAGAAATAAATGACAAATTAAAATAAAAATAATAACCATTAAAGTATTATAGACCTTAACTTGTTAAATCTTTTTTGACTCTCTTATTACTAAATTAATAAACATACGGTTTAAGAATTTCAGAAATTACCTATAAGTAAAACAAGAGGAAAAAGCCCTATCTGCTTGTGATATTTTGACTCAAGGACAATGACAGTTAGCACTTGGTGTCTGTCATCTGAGCCCTGCCACCTCTCAATTGAGTACAAACATGTAACCATGTCTATGTAAATACAGGTGGTCTTTAGGTTACCGACAAGATAGGCTCCTAGGAAAATCTTCAGGTAGGATTTGTATACGACTCAGATTCCTGATGAATAGGGCATATATGCTAGTAATAATATCAACAATAACAACAATCCTGTAATGGCTCATAGGGGATGACAATCATATACTGTAGTACCGTAAGAATAATAATGATATCCCCGTACTGTAATAAGAAGTCACAGAAACTATTGTGCTCTTTCTTTTAATTCAAACCAACAACATCAAAAAATTCATACATGAAGTTTAGATAGGAGAAATTTCAAAAAAATTATTAAAGGTTCACATTCACCTTTAACGTTGCATCGATGCTAGGCTAATAGGAATGTTTCTCTTATTTTGATCTTCAAACCAAATCAATAATAACATTTCCACCTCCATAATTAACCCTCTACTCTGCTTAGTAAGAATTAATGCTTCCCGTGGAGCACTGCCTTTCACTGCTGTATTACTCTCACTTTAGCCATTAGTCCAGCGATGGAAGCCTAAGGCTGTCCCGGGAAATGATGGCTTCTGGCTTTTGTCTAAACGTTTCATCCTTTCTCCCTCTGTCACCACTGTAATCACTTCCTCTTTCACCACAGATGCACGTTGACTTGCAGTGGACTTTCGCTTGGGGGCGTGGTCATAAGGGCAAACACAGATTCACAAAATCAAACTAAAAAATGAAGACAAAGGTGATGCTGTACACAAGTAACCCCTGCAGAACTGACGAGAACAGCTGATGGAGTGAAGACGCTGCTCCAAGTAACTGCCGGGCCATGCTGGTTTGTTTGCACATGTGGAATAATCTAGTTCCTCGATTATTAATTGAATTGTTTAATTATAAATTATCCTGTGGGTAGCCTTGGGAGCCAGTTCGTAAGTACTGAACACTGTAACTGGGATCATCTGTAACCCGGGACTCCTTGTATGTGTATCTGTATACACACGCACGTGTGTACATGAGAGCCATCCGGAAAGTACCCAGCCATTGCTAAGCCCATTCTTTACCAGTACATGGCTGGATACTTTCTGGACAGACCTCTTTTACCTACATATGGATATGTGTGGCATACTGTGCATCCTGCTTTTATAATATTTTCTCTTTTTACTTACTATCTGCTATTCACATCTTCACAAGCTTTCTGTACGTGTACTCACATCAGCTGTCACCATGACTGCATGATAACCAGTCCTGATTGCGTGCAAACCAGTCAGTCCTGAGTCTGGGGCTTCCAGCACCAGCACCCTCAAGTCCCAGGTTCCTCCTCCCCATCCTCACCCCTCTCCTGAGGTCAACCTGAACAGCCTAGGACATTCTAACACACATTCTTCCCACTGTGGACTGTGCTGTTTGGGGGAATAAACTCCCAGGAGTAGAACTAAAGGACAGAAGGCACAGAGGCTTCTGAAACATGCCACCAAATTACCTCCCAGCAGATTTTACCAATGAGCAGCCCCTCCAGCAGCATGAGTGCCCCGCGCCCCACTGTGAGGGCAGAAATGTTTGTCCTGACGTATTAAATGGTGCTCCTCGGAGATGCACGTTCAATAGTTTGAAGCCAATTTGGGATATTTCACTTTCTTCATCCTTGGGATTCTGGCATCAGTGATCATCTTTCCAGCCAAATTGAGATAAAGAAGCAAGCGAGTGAGACAAACCAGTAAGGAAAGGGCGCCCACGGGATTTTCTCCATTTGTGAACCATGCCTACAGGGCGAGCCAGGACAACCACCTTAACTGATCCCGTATCCATTTTTTTAAGCATGTATTTGCTAGTTATAATGGTAACATGGGCTCTTATAACCCTTCACAAGGCAGCATAAAATAGAAGCTATAGCATTAGTCTTGGAAACAGACCATGTATCTGTGACCCAGATATGCCCCCAGAACACTGAGTGACTTTGGCCAAATTACACATAAGCCGATCTTTCCTTATCTTTAAGTTGGGATAGAGTATTTAACCTCTGTGAAATTAGGAAAATAATCCCTGCCTTGCACAATGTCCAGATTCAGTAGGATTGTATTTTGGTAAATAGACATTTACCAAAATGTCCCTCAGCAGTACTAAATCTGTGATGACACAGTTAAATAGGGTAGAATCACAGAACTCTGTACTAGCTTGCTAAGACCGCTGTTAACAAAATACCTCCCAAAGAGGGTGGCATTAAGGAAAAGAAATGTACTGTTTCATTGCTCTAAGGCTAAAAATCTAAGGTCAAGGTAATGGCAGGGTCTATTTCTCCTTAGACCTCTTTCCTCTTCTCCTGTGGAGAAGTCCATCTCCCCCCATCTCCACATCACTATGTGTATCCGTATCCAAGATTCACCTTCTACTAAAGACACAAGTCATACAGGATTACAGCCCACACTAATTACCTCATTTTGGTTTTATTATTGCTACACGGACTCTACCTCTAAATAAGTTCACACTCTAAGTGACTTGGGGTTAGGAATTTAGGACTTCAGTACTTCAACATGAGTTTGGGGAGAAACAATTTAAGCCCTAAAAGACTGTGTAACTCACTTTACCATAATAACTTCAGTCCATGGGGAGACAGGTTCAAAGGGATGACATAACCCACCAGAGAACCCCAGGAAAAGCAGTGGCATGTTTAAGAATCAATCTTCCTAGATGATAAATTCAGTTACTAACTCAGTTCATCATATTTCAATCCACTTCTATTTCCTCACACACTCTAGCAGACACAGCCAAATTTCAAGCATAGATTCTGAATTTTCTCAATGAGCCCTTCCCTTCTCATAGATGGCCAATCCTCAGGGAAGATGAGAACAAGTTTCTCAGCAGCTCAGTTGAACAGAGAAAATTGTTTCTGGCTTAATTCAAATCACTCTGTGATATTACTGTGTTTAAAGTCAAGGGTATCCAATTTAAACACTAACATAAAAAATATCCACACTCCTGGGGAGGAAGGAAGTGTCATAGATCATGTTCTACATGGCAGATAGAGTGCTCAGTGCTTGCACACAACTTATTTCAATTCAATTTAAGTGTATTTAAGGTCATTAAATATTTTGAATAATCTTCCTCAATGTTTGTACCCCAACCACAGGAAAATGAAACTCTAACTCTTAAGGGGTGGGAAAGTCAGAATTTTTCTTCCCTAGACTTCCTATCAAGCCTTCAGATTCCTTCATCCCTGAGTCTTTTCTTCCAAAAAAATTGGAAATAATTAGCCCTGTGTTCTTTTGTCTCCTACTAAACAAAGAGATAAGATTGTTTTTGTTTTTGTTTTGAGATAGAGTCTCACTTTTGTCCCCCCTGGTAGAGTACCATGACATCACAGCTCACAGCAATCTCAAACTCTTAAGCTCAAGAGAGTCTCCTATCTCAGCCTTCCAAGTAGCTTGACTACAGACTCCCAAGCCACAAAGCCTTGTGATTTTTAGAGATGGGGACAAAGCCGGCTCAAGCAGGTCTTGAACTCGTCAGTTCAGGCAACCCACTCGCCTGGGCCTCCCAGAGTGTTGTGATTACAGGGGTGAGCCACCGTACCAGGCCTAAGATAAGACTGCTAAAGGCTTTGAGTTTATTGGATAATCCTAACACAAACACAGTCAGTTAAAAGTATTGGGATTACTATGTACTATTTCAAGGAAAGCTTTGTTTAGCATGGTGAAAATTTGGGATGAGACTTGGAAGTCAAAAAATTTGAAGAAAATAGAAATCTTCTGCTCAGCGTTAATATAACAACTACAGTTTGTTTTAAATGAACACATTTGGGGAGGTTTTCCTTGAAAATTGTCATGATGGGGACTCATGAATTAAATAGATAAGGTGCTAATTTACCCACGTGCACTTTCTGGCAATGGGGGCGAGAGGATGAGTGAGCATGTGGGGCTAGATATAGGAATTACTAATAAAAAGCAGTAAACTTTTTTACTAATAAAAAGCAGTAAAACTACATCTTCATCAGTACATGTGTCTCTCTATAGCTTGGTCTTTGCTCGCCTTTTCTAAATTTCCCTCTACTTACTCATTTAATATCAAAGTTACAGAAATTCTTAATTCCCAGATTCTAAATAAGACTCATCCTTGCAAGTAGATCCTTGTGCTCATAATTGCAGTTTCCATAATATATTGAACTAGCTCTGCAAAAGTTGTCAATCTATTATGCCTTCTTTGCTAGTTCAGTCCTGTATGTCATGCCCAAATATACGGAATAAATTGTCTCCCTATGTGGCAGACCCTGTGGCCCATTTGGCATCCTCTCCTCCTCCTCTTCTCCCTTAATCTTTTAATTCTGATTTGTGTCAGGTATCAACCAAAGAGTTCTTGCTATCCTTAGAAGATGGATATGCCCCAGGCCTAGGGATGAGCAGTGACTCATAACTAGCCATGAGCTGCGAAAGGAAGCCCACCAAGAAATTCTGAGAACCACTTTTGTTCCTCATGATAGTGGGTTGAATTGTGTTCCCCTTCAAAATATATATTTAAGTCCTAATCCATGATTCCTATGAATATGACCTTATTTAAAAATATGGACTTTGCAAATGTAACCATTAAGATAAGTTTATACTAGATCACAATGGACCCAAATTCCAATGACTGGCATCTTTATAAGAGAAAGGAGATGTAGATGTAGACTAACAGAGAGAACATATGGAGGAAACACACAGGGAAGAAGGCCGCGTGAAGACACAGGCATAAATTGGAGTGCTGCAGCTACAAGCCATGAAATGCCCAGGATAGCCAGCAACCACCAGAACCCAGGAGAGAGGTGAGGAAGCTTCTTCTGCTAGGTCTCCAGAATACACTTCTGTTGTTTTGCTTTGGTGCAGTAGCCCTGGCAAACTAATGCACAGATCAAAGATGAGAGCAACAGAGGCAACATTTTTTCTTTGCTCTGATAACACCCATGATTTCTACTTTTGTCTGAGGCTATAAAAGAGCTGCAGCTGAGTCAGTCATTTTATAGCTGTGAAGGATAAAGCCAATAACGTGTGCTAAACAGGTCAGAGCAAAAAGACAGAAAGATCTGGATCCCTGTCAAATATTACAGGACATCTGAACCCAACCAGCAACTGCTGCCTATCACAGTTTTGGGTTATGTGACAAATATAAAATACTGTTAGTACTTTCTTGAAGTGTTTACTGTTACTTGCAGCTGAAAGCATTCCTAAGTGACATGCTACCTCTAGAGATTTACATTACATCCTACTTTCTTATTGCCTTGCTCAACTACAGAGCTGATCATAAACTTCCCAATTCCTTTCCCAATATTGTCCAAACTCAAACCAGGTCTTTCAGGACCCATCACGATGAGGTCCGTTCACTTTGACTACTCCTATATCTAGTTCCTACACATTCCTAAACACAAACCTTATTCTTGAGTGAAACTGGAATGAATCACTTCTTAAACAGACCTCTATTTGTCTTGATTCATATGCCTGAAATGCCCTGTCTGATTGCAATTTCAAATACGAAAGAGGTAGTTAGAGAAAGGCACAGAGTGCATGTCAGCACCACTATAATAGTGAACAACTGGAAATAATTTAAGTGTCTACACATCAAGGATTGGCTCACTATGCTATGACATATTCATACGATAGAACTGTCTAGAGCTTTTAAATTTTTATAAAAACATAACTTTTTATGGCACTATATGCAATACTCACTATTTAGATGTTAGGTGGAAAAATAAAAAACAGATTTTTAGAAGTCTGAAAAGATGCCTAATAGCCAGTTCTCTGTGGTTATTTCTAGATAATAGGATTTGGGGCAATTTCATTCTTCTCCTTTATACTGTACTAATTTTTCACCTGTCTTACCAGTATACATTGCCATACAATAAGAACTATATATTTTTAAATGTTTAAGATTCTTTAAGACCCAGTTTGACCTTTTCAGGAAGCCTCTTGATTTCACCAAAGAATCAAATCCTCCTCATTCGTTTTTTCAAAGTGATGTTTACTCTGCCATCTTGAGATATGGGTGACACTCTGACTTGAATTAGACTTATTAGTACATGTATTTCTCTCACTGTATTTTAAGCTGATTTGGTGCTTAGAAAGATATCCTTGTCATTTTTGCCTCACCCCTAGAGAGTAAACAAAACACTCCCTCAGTGCTGAGGTGGTAATAATAGTTGAACACTTGATATAGCAGAAGAAAATCATTATTTGTCATTTGGTCCAATCTACTCATTACTCAGAGACTGAGGTCCTGAGAGATTAATTTGTCCCAGACAAGAACGTTGAGCATCCCCAAGTCCTCCTCCTACTTTACTTTCATCTCCCATCCCCAGGTTTTGGAAACACTTGGTCTGAAATGTTTTCCAACATCCTTTCCTCCTTATCTGTCCTACAGTAGAGACCATCTTCCTCTCACCAAAACTACAACAGTCACTTCATTAACAATTTCCCTGCCTCTTCAGCCCAGCCTCCATCTCATCACCAATCAATCACCTTTCACCAATCACCAATCACCCTTTATATTTACACAGCTGATTTCAGTCTCTTTTTCCTGAAGTTTGTCTGGAAGATTTATATTAGACTCACACTTTTTGTTTTTTATAGTTTTATTTTTAAATTCCAAGTTAATTATAATTTTAAATAAAGTACAGACTTACAATGGTGTTTTAACTTTATGGTGGTACAAAAGCGACACATATTCAGTAGAAACTACACTTTAAGTGCCATAGAACCATTCTGATTTTAGTTATCAGTATAATATTCAATAATTTACATGACATATACAACACTTCATTGTACAGTAGGTTTTGTGTTAGAGGTGTTTTCCAACTACAAGCTAATCTAAGTGTTCTGAGCACATTTAAGTTAGGCTAGACTAAGCCAGAGTGTTTGGCAGGTTAGGTATAGTAAATGCATTTTTGACTGGCAATATTTTCAACTTATGATGGATTTGTTGGAACAGAACTCCCTCATAAGTCAAAAAGCATCTATATTTTAATTTTAAAATAAGTATTTAAATTTAATATTAATCCATATTCCCCCTCACTTCCTGAATAATAAAATTTAAAAAATGCTTTAATTCTCATGACCCTAGTTTCTATCTTAGTATGTTTTTTCTGTACTGGGTTTTAGCACCACAATGTTTCCTACCCCATTATTACTACTACTACTGGGTTGTCCAGTCAAATCATGTTTGGGTTTGTCCATTTTGCTACCAGTTTTTCTTTTCTTGAACTCCTGAGCATGTCTGAAATCTCAGATACTTCTTCTGTATTTATGTCTTTTACCCTGAAGTACATCTTTTAGAAATTCCTTCCATAAGAATTCCTTAGAGGTAATATTTCTTACATTTTGCCACATAAAAATATGTTCAACTTCACCCTTGAAAGATACTTTAGCTGGGCAAAGTTAGTTCCCATTAGAACTTTATTTCATGGTCTTTGGATATCCATTGTTGTTGAGACTTCTGCTGTCAAGTGGATCATTATTTCTTCTTCAATCTTCCTTTTCTCTATATGGCTCCTTTAAGTTGTTTTCACTGTCTCTGGCATGCTACAATGTCACTAGGATATGCTGGGGTGCAAATTTCCTTTTTATTTATTTTACTTGTGATAATATATTGTGCTCTGAATTTGAGGCACCTGTCTTTCATAGTACCTGAAAAATTGTCACCCTTTTTGTCCTCAAATATTTATTCTCTCTCTAGTCTTCCATACTGAAATCTTTTTTTTTTCAAACAAAGGATAAAGAATCTTTAATCTTCGATTGATCTTTGAATGTGAGATGTTAGGCAGTAGATAGAAATTAAATATTAACAAGTGTGCACTGGTACCTTAAATGATAAATCTCGAAAACGAAGCAAATTCGAGATTTTCCTATTAGTACACACATCTGTACCAACTGTAATTTGTATGCTAAAAGTGGTTTATAGTCTCTTTCCTCTACTTTTTTTTTTTTTTTTGAGGAGAAGACTTATAAAAACATCGATCTAACTTGTGCTAGGTGGTAGTGGTTTTTTTTAAACCAAATCTGCCAAATTTGCTGATCTTTTGCTTCATCTACTCAAGTAGAATACTAGATCAAGCTGTTGCTGCTGCTCTCACCATATGAAACCAGTTCATGTCTGCATTATTTCTATCTTCATGAAAATTATACATTCTTCAGAGCAGTTTTCTTTACTTCCCATCTTTCACTTCCTACCTAAATCCAAGTTAAAGTACACAATTTCCACTGGTCTTTAATGCAGTTTGATTCTACACCGTACTTTCCTTTGCATGTCACAGTAGCTGTTCACATACATTAAATATCATAGATATGTTCTGCTCTTGACATCTACACACTTACAAAAGCAGCTTTGTACTTTGTTTGGTGTGTTTTTTACTATGTTGGCTCACAAAAAGCAGTTTTCTCATTTCTAAGCATGGTACTTTACAGTTTTTAATGCATTAGTATAACAGTGCATTGGAAAAGTACTGAGCTCTACAAAATAGCTTTACATTTTTAAACAAATGAATGTAATTTTTTCACAAGCATAGGCTTTTTAATATTTCCACAAGATAAATTATCTCAATTAAACTATAAGCTCACTCTACAGTGCACCATAGTGATGGGCTTAGGAAACAGTTATACACTTAGAAGATCCTAACCTTAGTGTTATTTACACTGACATGTCCGATATCATCTAGTCTGCAAGGTGAATAAATGATATTCAGAATATGGTTGAATGTGCATCAACTAATAACTGGGAATGATACAGCTCTAAGTAATCACTCATGAAACAGGGACTATAACTTAGTCTAAACTGGGAATTTCCTCCGCCCCTCTCTCCTATGGCGTGGAAAACTTTAAAGATCAATATGAAACAGACAAGAGCCATTGCTAAGGCAGATGTTTTAAGATAACAAAGGAGAAACTGACAAGTGTATATGATAAATTGTCAGTAACAGAGCTGCTACCAATTCACCTGGTACTGGAATCAGGATTTTTAGATCCCAAAACATTACTTTTTAAATATTTCATTTTATTCTAGAACAAAAACTGGAGAAAGGACAGTGATATCTTCAGAAAGCAATGACTCAATTCAGGTTGTTACTTTACATTAAAGTACCACTCAAAAAGTGGACATAAAAGCAAGGGATTCCTGTTTGCCCATCACTATACCAGCAACATAGCTGAGAGTTCAAATCTTAATTACACAACACTCTCTCTGTTACCAGAAGCTAAGACTGCTCTGCGACAAATAGGACAGGTGGAATTCTCAGATAACCAGCGATCAATGCAGTGAACATGGTACTCATGAGAACAAGGTAGTTTACGAAGCTTGTTGCCTTCTGTATATTCTGTAATACAAACACTACAGGTTTTTAATGCATCATTTTCACCAAAACTTCTCATTGCCAAGTTGTCAATTTGTTCTTTGGTGAGTCCTCTAGGTTGGTCATCATCATGCTCATTTAAGAGGAAAAACTGACCCAGACTAAGGAAGGGCAAAGAACCACTTTCATCAAATATGACTGGGGCCCTATGTCAACCCTCTCGCCTGGTACCTGATAAGCCTGATGATGAGCTTCCTTCATTACTGCCTTCAAACACCTCTGAGTTAGATTCTGAACTTTCACCAGTGGAACTGGAACTAGGACTGGAACTAGAACTGGAATTAGAACTAGAACTTGAACTAGAACCAGAACTACTACCACCACCAGAACCTCCTCTTGCATTCCGTGATTCTGCCCTTTCCGTATTTTGACTTGGGACTGAGCCACTAGGCTCTGAATCACTATCACTGTACATAAAGTAGCTTAACTCACCAAAACCTGTCATTATCTGCCTTAACATGGTCTGAATTGCAACAGATGTGGTCTCACTTAAACCAGTATTTAAGATTCTACAAATGGGAATTCTGATGGTACTAACATAGGTTCTCACGCCTGCCCGCTCAGAACGTGAAAACGTATGCCTAAAACCTCCTCATTCACTTTCATAAGTAACGGTATTGTTTGGCGTCTGAGACCTAGATCGAGTTCTGCTAGCTATGCTATGTCTCTGTCGATATTCTCCAGAACGAACTCTTCTTACTTGAAGATCAAGGACTATAGTTGGAGGTCTCTGTCCTGATCCTGTTGATTCACCATTGCCTGCTGTGTCTGAAGAACCTGCTCCTTGAGAGGAACTTCTTGTTCCAGAAGCTGCAAAAAGACCTCTACTTAGTAACTCAGGTCCAGATATTTGCTGTCTCAGTGTCACATGGTGCCAGGTTCTAGAACTTCCCTCAGTCTCATTAATCAAAGAATGCTCCACAGTCTGAGATGAGGTACTATGGTGAGATCTTCATGGAGTTTCACTCACTGGATGCAGAGGTGACCTACTTCTTTCAGCTCTGGCTCTGGTTCTCCGATGGTCAGGGCTCCTGCTTCTTGCCCTCCTCTGATCTCTTGTAGGTGGGATTTCTCCTGTTAGGGCTTCAGTTGAATTACGCTGTAATCTAGATGGCCTTACAGATGTAGATTCAGATCGTGAATTTTCCACTTGCCTTTGGCTGTTGTTTTCCACATTTTCTCCACTAGAGCGTCTTGCAGATGGCTCACTTTCATTCTCCGGATTTTGACTCCCATTATTACGGTTAACATTTATCTCTAAACTGAATCTGAAATCACCACTGTTTGGGTTAGTCCGGCTCACTGCTCTCCAAGATTGGTTGCCTCTTTGTCCACTCCTTGTCGTATTTCCAGTTTGTCTGACAGAGTTAAGCCAGTCTATTATAGAGTCACCATTAGACACATCATCTGAAGAGTCTCCACCTGTTTAAAATGAAGAAGGGGAAGAGGGAGAAAAAAAAAACTACTAAAATTAAGACAATCTTTGTATTAAAGGAAAGTTTAAATTCTGAACATATTTCACATTTATGGAGTTTTACAAACTATGCTGTACATGTTTTTAAGTAAAAGCAAGGAAATTTTAATTCCATTTGAAAAGGACAAGCTAATCCTAGAGAAAACTTTGGAACATTATTTTTAAAGGGGAATCTGGAAGAAGTCTGTTTTGGATATTTCATCATATACAGAGCATAGCATAGCACTGTGGAGCTATCAAAAACCATTTCTAAGTGTACTGTCAAAACACTAATGTAATCTAACTAGGTAAACAAATGCTAGTTAAGGTACAATACTAGTGTTTTTGTTCAAATTTTCATTTGTTTACATTACTTTTGGCCTTTACATGTCTTTGATAACACATGACGTTATTTTAAAATACAGGACTATGGTAGTCATAACAAATATATAAACAAGGTTTTTAAAGTGTATGCTGGCTATAGTGGCTCACATGTGCAATCCTATCACTCTAGGAGGCTGAGAAGGACAGATTGCTTGAGCTCAGGAGTTTGAGATCAGCCTCAACAAGAGTGAGATCCCCATCTCTTAACAAAAAAAAAAAAAAAAAACAGCCAGGCGTTTCGACAGGCACCTGTAGTCCCAGCTACTCGGTAGGCTGAAGCAAGAGAACTGCATGAGCTTTTGAGGTTACCATGAGCTATGACACCATGGCATTCTACCCAAGGTGATGAAGTGAGACTCTGTCTCAGAAAAAAAGTTTCTAAGTATTTGAACATATCTTAATGTTACCAAGATTTTAAATTGACATGTAACTGAAGATCAGATTAAATAAATAGCCTAAACCTTGCATAGTGTGCATAATGGCTGGCTCACAAGCCAAACTAACATCATAGACTTTTGGGTTACATAGTCCTAATTCCTAGCCATCACATTGGGAGGGAAACACCAGATCTGAGATTAGAGTAGGAATTCTCAACAGTGGCACTATCGACATTTTGAAAGTTAATTCTTTGTTGTAGAGACTGTGCTGTGCATTATAGCAGCAGCCACCCCAAATCTTTTAGCACCAGTGACCAGTTTCATGGAAGACAATTTTTCCTGTGGGAGGTGGAGTGTGAGGATGGGAAAGGAGGTGGAGCTCAAGAAGAGATGGTGTGTGGCCTGGTTCCCAACAGGCCATTGTCTGTGCCCTAGGGCTGTTGACTGCAGCATTATAGGATATCAGGATGTTTAACAGCCCCCCTACCCTCTACACACTAAAAACCAGAAGCAAACATCCAGTTTTATCAACCCAAACTGTCTCCAGACATTGCCGGTGCCCCTAAGGGAGACAAAATTATACCACATTAGGAACCACTGGGTTAGAGAATGCAGCATATCCATGGAGATGAACAACAAGAAAAAAAATCCCATTTAAAATAGGCCATCTCGCAATTAACACAAACAACCCAAAGGTAAGGCAGAAAAAAACATGCTGACATTCTCACCAATTATCAAGAAAATACCAGTGCTCTTTTTATAAGGAGTTATTTACCACCAAATTAATTTGTGGCATTTCTGGAAAATCTCTGGCTGACTATTACAAAGTTCTTATTCCATCCTCTACCCACCCACCCATAAAGCAAACTATACCTCTATTTTCATCTGAGTTTTGTGGTGGCGGACCCTCTTTAATTTGTTGTAGTCTTCTTAGCAACTCTTCCTCAGTACTTTCACCTGAAAATTTAAAAATGTTTCCCAAATTACAAATGAAAACCAGGGACCCTTATAACAGCCCAGGGCAAGGATGAGATTAAAGGACATGACAACCAAATACTTTTTTATCTGACCTGACACAAAATGATTAGAAATTATATTTCAAAATAGCTTACTTAAAGAGAAATTTTAAAAACAGTGACTCTTAGATGAAAACCTGAGAAAAATACACTTCTTTGGGAATGTAAATATTACAACTTACATTTTTACAAAGGTGTTTTCAGTTTACAAGGTACTTTTGTATACCATCCCTTATAAATTGAAACTCTGGGAGGGAGAGATACTGTTATCTACATTTCAAAATAAGAAAACAGACTCAGTGACTGACTTGCCTGAAGGCACAGTAATTAACAAGAGAGCCAGAACTCCAACTAAGGCATTCTTATTCAAGTCTGGTACTACTGGCTCAAAACCGAAAACATTTCAAATTGTATATAAAACCAGCACATTGTACCCCATGATTGCATTAATGTACACAGCTATGATTTAATAAAAAAAAAAAAAAATGAAGCACAGTTAGAGAGAAAAAAAAAAAAACACTCCCTATCTTAAAAGTCATGTTAAAACCTTACTTTTTAAAATTTAAGCAATCACCTAAAGGTTGGCAGAATTAAACAAATTAGGAGGAAGACAGAGACTGAGTTTTAACTAGGATCAAACAGGACTTAGTGAGGAAAAAGAAAGTATGCATAAAATTCTAATTGTAATCTTACTCAAAGCTAGCTCTGGGAAATTAAAATTGGGACATATTCAGAAAACCAGAGATGAGTAAGTCTGTTCTAAGAATGAAGTTCCCATTAGCTATTTTACATTTGGATCTATAAGTTAAATAAAGCTCTAAAAAAAGATTCAGCTCCATTCTTTTCAATTCACTTCACTAAAAATAATATAGCAACTTAAAAATTTATCTGATACAGTATAATTCATATATGAATAAATAGAATTAGGTAGTAGTAAATACAGCAGCAAATGTCATCCAATAGGCTTTATATTTAATAAATTTACTGCATAATGGCTAAAACAGATTTTTAAAACAGGTTAAAGCATTTTTAAAAAAACACAGAAACTTACATATACAAATCCTTAAATTACACACAACATACCTGGGGTGCCTAGCAAATTGTTATCTCTCATAAGCCTATAATCTTCTTCACTCAGGTTATTCACAAATTGATAGAAAG